>PVJH01004975.1:27992-117971 GCA_004026705.1 Nesogale talazaci
CTCCTCCTCCTCCTCCTCCTCCTCCTCCTCCTCCAGGAAGCTCTGCAGCTCTGCTGTGAAGGAGAGAACACAAACCAGGGGAACCCCCTTGAAAACACGCCTCTATTTCGATTTGGAAAACAAGCTGGCTTTCTTTCAGAAGTATATTTGTGAATTCTATTCCATCATTTCCAAGAACGAGCTGAGAGACTTATGATAAATCATCAGCCAGGAAGAAATGAGGAATTCATTATTTATTGGCCCCACACCCCTGTTTCTCTGTTTGCAAAATGAGGGGGTTGGGAATGATCATAGGAAAAGATCTCTCCCAGCACCGACAATCTGGCTTCTATGGGGGAGGAGGGTGATTTTCAGTGTTGATTTCTAAGAGGGCTGGGGCCATGCTCCTTGTGGCTTTTCTTGACTTGATCTGGCTCTCTTGAACATGGGCTTCCCTGACCAGCTCCCAAGCCCTTCCGGAGCCCTAACAGCCTCCTCACCCGGGGCAGCCCCAGCACAGACGCTGGGACACAGGAGATAAGAAGCAGTGGGACTACAGAAGAGCACTGAGCACTTGGGTACTTGGGAAGGACTTTAGAAGCCTTTGCACTGACTCCAGGCAAAGCCACCTCATGTGTGCCAAGAGAAATGCATTCCCCAGGGTTCAATGGCTGGTTTGGAGGAGTAGGTGAGTCTCTTTCCTGAGGAGTTTATAGGTGGACCTGAACCATGTACCTTGCAGTTAGCAGCTAAACGTGTTGATCATAGTATCACCCATGAACATGTAGCATCCAAAATGGGCTTCCAAGTCAAAAGCCAAACTCATAGCCATCAAGTTGATGCTGACTCACGGTGTAGAACTGGCCCTTGCGGGTTTTGGAGCCAGTCAGTACTGACAGGCGCACACAGCCTCTCTCTCTCCTTCCTAAGAGTGGCTGGTTGCACATAGCTGACCTTGCAGTTAGCCGCCCAACACATATTATGGCCCCCGGCTCCCAAGATGCCCTTTGAGGGGTCTGTGAAGAGTGAGCGGAAGCGACTGTGCTGAGGGAGACTGGGGGCTGTGGGAAGGATTTCTTTCTCCTCAGAATGGCCAATCTGAGTTTTGTCACTCATTTCTACCTTTGGGTTTACGTTCCTCTGTGGAAAATTAATTTCATAGAGGAGATCAGTTAAGTAGAAAACACTTTGGAAGATGCCATGGCTGGCAGTCAGCACAATAGTTAAGATCTCATCTGCTAACCACAAGGTCAGCGGTCCAAGCACCTCCCAGGAGAAATGGCTTGCGGGACAGTCGGCATCCGCAGGCTCGTGAGTCTGGTGGGGCGGTCTGTTCCCTTGCTCTAAGAACGGACTCAGCAGGGCACAACCACCACCACGCACATGGCCCCAGAGTCCAGCTGAGACTGATGGGCTCCTGTGCTCCCTCGGGCCTGGGAAGGGCCCTGGGCAGCATGGGATCTCTCCCGGCTCTCCTGGGGCCCCACTCAAGGAAGTCCACTGTGAGCAGCTCCAGGGCAGGACTTACTCTGCATCCCAGCAGGAGCCTAGAAAACAACCCAATAAGGGCCAGGCCTGACTTGGCTGAGCAGATAGAATGCGAAGGAAATATAAATACAGATGAGGGCTGGAGAGATTAAAACAGTGAACTGCAGGAGTTGATTAATAGAAAGACTTCCCTGATCTAGATGAATGCCAAATGTGGAATTCAGTCCCTGGGGAATTCACCAAAAGAGTCGAGTACTCTCCTATGCCCATAAGGAGAACTGTGACTCAGAGAAGGGCAAGGTCTGCCCCGAGCTCACACAGCAACTGAGAAACACACAGACAAGTGGAGGCCAGCTCCTCCTGCCCCTCCTTCCTCCCTTGGGTGCTGAGGAACGCTCACCTGTTAAAAGCCAACCAGCCAACGCTGGGAGCCCATAGCTCCCCCTGTGGAGTCCCACCACTGGGGTTGTTTATGGTACTAGAAAGCCCAGGCGCTCTCTCTCTCTCTCTCTCTCTCTCTCTCTCTCTCTCTCTCTCTCTCTCTCTCAGGTGCTGGTCATTTCGAACTGGGGACCATGCAGATCTCAGCCAGGAGTGTGACCACTATGCCACCAAGGCTCCCTAAGAAACCATAGGGAGCACAGTTCTACGGAGTCAGGGCCCACTTCAGGGCTCCTGCTTTTTGAAGGATAACAGGAAGAAAGATGAGACTTTTTCTATCAAGGAGCTGTCACTTGCTAGGCGCTCAAATTTACTGCACCCTGTGACGCTGCCCGGCCCCGCGCTGTCCTGTGCTCGAGCCCGTTGCTGCAGCACTGCATCAATCCATCTCACGGGGCTCTTCCTCTTTCCCATGGCCCCGCTACTTCACCAAACACAATGTCCTCCTCTAAGGACTGGGCTCTCCGGCCACCATGTCCCAAGCCCGTGGGATGAAGTCCCACCACCTACCTGTGGGCTCACCAGCGCAGACTCTCAGAAATCTTGCGTTTTCTTTGAGAGACTTTTTTCTCTTTTCTTTTCTTTTTTTTTTTTTTTTGTTTGTTTTTTGGGCATTACTGCCCTCTGATGGTGGGAGTAGGAGGCCAGCTTTTGCTCCTGTGGAGTCGCTGCTGGAGTTGAACCTTCATCCCAGCAGTTCGCAGTACTGCACACAACCACTATGGCACTGTCACCGGAGCTCAGCCCTTTTTCTTAAAATTTACATATGACAATTCAAACTTCCCCAAGGGATCCTCTTTATTGACTTAGAGGCTGATAGACATTTCTGCTGCTAACTCACATGCGTATGTCCTTGTTGCCTGAGGCCCTTCCTCTGCAGTCCACACAGCTGGGGCTTAATCCCATCACTCACTATGTCCAGGAAGAATGTCGCTGCCCAAAGCAGACAGCCAAGTCCTCAGCTTTTTCCAGGAGTCACAGGGAACAAAGTCCAGAAAGTCACCCAGACAAGCTTGTGGAGGGGTTCAATGCCAGGGGCAGGGGGTCTCTTTATCCTGGGGGCAGTGGATGGCTGGAGGAAGGCCAGATGGAGTATTTAGAACAGACTGGCTGGCAGGTGGAGAGCAGGGGCAGCAGAAGGCTGAGGTGTAGGCAGGCCCATCCGCTGGGAGAGCAGAGCTGTTGCCTAGACTTGGGGTATTTTCCTTGTGGTGGTGGGTCGGTGTCATTGAGCCCATTCTGACCCACAACAGAGCAAACCACTGCCCAGTTCGGTGCTAGCCACCCCACTGCTCCTGGGCCAGAGCATTTCCATAGAGCATTAAAAGGAGCTAGATCCTATAGGAAAAATACACGAGACTTAAAGGAATCGTGTGTGTGTGTGTGTGTGTGTGTGTGTGTGTGTGTGTGTGTTGCGGTTGGGGGGACCCAAGTGAGTGAAGGGAACATGAGCAAGGGGATAAAGTCCAGGAAAATGCAATTCTAACTGGCGAGACATGAGGGGCTTCAAAATGTGGGGGTGGGATGGAGTGGGGTAGAAAGTGGTGAAAAGATCACAGGGTTTTCCCATAAACTTTTGAAGCCTCCTAGTAAACTCCAGAGCACAAAGGTTGGGTGGGGTGGAGTGGGGGCAGGACAGAGGGTGGCAGAGGTGGGGAGGAAATCAGCAGCACTAAGGAGCAAGTGGGACATGCCCTTGACACCAAAGAAAGGCCTTGCTGGTTCTGGGACTCACGGCTCCACTGGATTTACTGGGCGGCGATGGGCAGAGCTTCCTTTGGTGTTTCTGGTGGGTTTGACATTTAGGTGAGTTAAGCAAAAACTGCATCACCCAAGGAGTTAATTATCCTGTAACCAAAAGGCACACTCACTGATGTTGAGTGACTCCAACTCACAGTGGCCTTATAGGACAGGACAGAACTGCCCTGTGGGTTTCTGCACCAGCTTTTTAAGAGTGTACAAAGTTTCGTCTTTCAGAGTGGCTGGTGGTTTTGAACTCCTGGCCTTGCAGTTAGCAACCCAATACCTAGCCCCGAGGGATCTTGATTTTTCCCATGAATCAAACCAAACTCACTGCCATCAAGTCAATTGCGACTCCTAAATGAAACCTGTGGAACTGCTTCTGTGAGTCTCAGAAATACCAGCTCTTTACGGGAATAGAAAGCCCATCTTTCTTCTTGGCTGGTGGTTTTGAACTGCTCACCTTGTAGCCAGTATCCCAATTCATAACCACTATCCCACCAGGGCTCCACCCCAAGATCGCCCTGTGAGGAGTTGGAAATGCAGGTCGAGAAAGACTTGGTAGACTTGGAAGCCCACCATGCGGGGCTCAGATTCATTAACGCAGAAACAGCTGTCCTATCACAGGCATCAGCATCTTGACAGCCTGTGTGCTCTCATATGAATTGCTCAGATCTCCAAACAGATCTGATCAATGCAGAGATGTGCAATCCCTGAAGCAACTTTATTAATGTGGAATGCAAATACACCTGGGCTCCTGACACTTGCGACCATGTCTTCTACTGAACATGCTTGCATTCTTGGGTTCTTTCTCTTCTGTGAGGAGTCAGTCCTCCACCTCTCCGATTGAAACCCCGTCCAATCCTCAAAGAATCCAGCAGGATCATTCTGGTCACCTTCACGGTTTATCTATTGGATTCTCATACTTCTTTGTTTGAATTGTGATGATACAGACTTTGTCATATCTGTCCACCCACCACTACCTTTGTGACCTTCTTGGTACCACCAAATTAGTAGGGTCAAACTTAATACATCAGTCCTTTAGAAAGAGACGCATCTGTGCACAAGACAGGTCTTTAAAAAGCCATACAGAAACCTGTACACCAATCTTCATGGCAACACTACTCACAGAAGCACAAATTGGAAACAGCAGAAAGGTCCTTCCACAGACAAGTGGCCAAGAACAGTGGACCAGCGGAGCACTACTGGGATGGGGTGAGAAGGCCTGTGACTCTCTGCACCTGGGATGGCCTTTGCACCATTAGGGATGAACAAAGTGAGTCAGTCCCAAGGTCAAACACCGTTTGAATCCTCTTTCATGAAATGAGTGGTTATCCAGAACCCAAATCCCTGGTAGGGGTTGCCAGGGGCTGGAGGAGAAAGGGGAAGGGACCATATAGGAGATAATGAGTTATGTTCTCCCAAGTGGGCAATACTGCCCTCTGGGGTGCAGGCATGGTCCAGGTAGGACTGCAAAAGCAGATACCGCTATACTTCATCCTGGATTATGGACTACTATACAAAAGTATTTCATTGGCAGGGGGGTAATGAGTCATTTTTTTTTTACTGAAAAGAGAACAGTAGCCCAAGTAAGTATGAGAAATGGTTTGTGTTAATGGTAGTTGTGTTAGTCTGATAGACTAGAAAAACATAACAGAAACTCATATGTATATAAGAAAGGTAAGTGTACATTAAGAAAGCATCACAACCCAGTCCAGTCCAAGTCCACAAGTCCAACTTAGCCCATATATCTGACATCAATCTACAACGTCCTCCTCAAGCTGACAAAACATATGCAATGATGCAGAATGCAGAAGGAAAGCTGAATCAGTGAGTGGAGTGTGTAAGCATCTCAGCACTGGCAGAGGACTCCTTGTGGCTGCTCCAGCAGTCAGGGCAGCATCAGGGTAGGTCTATGTGACTTCTCCTCAGGGATGTCTCATAGAAGGTAAGTCTTGCTAGCTGAGGTAGAGAACTAGCTAAAGTAGCTGCACCCTGATCCGAGCATCAGAGAGAAAGAGACCAGAGAACCAGTAAGGCAAGGCTCACAGAGCCATTTATCTCTCTTCCTTCAATGAATCCCACATGTGTTCATTGGCCAGATTGGCACAATAAACTTTTAACTATCATAGTAGTGGAATTAATTTGGAAAAGTATAATGAAAAAAGTTATACAACCTAGAGAATGAAATGGACATCCCTGAAGTATATATGTAAAGATTGTTGAATTGTCAAATGCTGTGTTATGCCACAATATATGTACATACATACATAATTTTTTTCTTATTTTCCAGCCAAGGATGTGGAGTTCAGTGAATCTGGACTTTGGTGTTTGCATTGTATTCAATGAATCATCGATTTGGAAGATTAAATAAAAAGAAGAGTCATGGGGAGGAGACAAGCCAATCAGGGTACAGTGTAGGAATGATGAAATATGCAACTTTCCTCTAGTTCTTAAATGCTTCCTCCTGCCCACTATCATGATCTGAATTCTACCTTACAAATCTGGTTGAACCAGAGAATGTACACTGGTACGGATAGGAACTGGAAACATGGAGTATCCAGGACAGATGATCCCTTTGGAACCAGTGGGGAGAGTGGTGACACCGGGCAAATGTAGAGAGGGTGGAGCAGAAATGAGGAACCCAGTATAAGGATTTACGAACAACCTCCTCCCTGGAGTACAGACAACGGGGAAGTGGGTGAAGGGACACATCAGACAGCAATCGACAAGACAAAATTATACTGGTTTACAAGTTATCATTGGTTCATGAAGGAGAGAGGAGCGGGGAAGGCATGGAAAAAGGAGGAGCCAATACCAGGGGGCTTAAGTTAAAAGGACCAAATGTCCTGCTTTTTAACAATTTAACAATGTCCCACAGCATTTTAAAATTAAAATATTACAGTACTTTTTTTTGTATTCTATGAACATTTTTTTTGCTCCATATAGACCAAATTTTTAATCAAGAACCCCCACACCACACCACCCCCTGGTCAATGGTGTCCTGCTTAAAATCTGGTCACTTTAGCTTGTGAAGGTAGATGTTTTGAGAATGATGATGGCATCAAAGGTATAAATGTGCTTTGCATACAATGGATGGATGGATGGATGGATTGTGCTGAGAGTTGTGTGAGTCCCCTATAAAATTTTTTTTTTAAAGTCATCCCCTCCACCCCAGATTAGATCAGATTATCCAGAGTGGGAGAAAAGGAAGGCAAAGGGAAGGTGTTGAGCGGGGGCGGTGTGTGGGGCTCAGGATCGCAGGAGAAGGCCTGCAGGGATCACACAGACAGAACAGGAGCCTGCCTCCAGGGTCCCAGCAGGCTCTGCCCAGGTGGGCTCTGGCTGCCACTGACTGCTGAGTGGTGCCTGCAAACTATCCAGTCTCCATTCCCAACTACCATCGTTGCTGCCATAACTTCTGTCAATCAGCTGTGCATACTGTTGGACCACACATACATCGGTCAGGACTTCTGCTGTTTCCCCAGGATTTGGTGCAACCCTGACCTGGTGTTCTCATGTGGACAACTCCCTTTCAGCATCCTGGGATTCTCCCTAGACACAGGTGAAAGCGTGGGGTCATAGACATCCAGAAGGCTGCTGGCAATGGGGAACCTTCCACTCCAGCATACTTCCCAGATGTCGCATGGAAACTGCTGGAAGAGTACCTTTTGCAGAACTGGCCTCCCACTACACACACCTCTCGTGGCCTTGGAGTATAATCTTTTCTTTTTTAAGTTATTTGTTTTTGTTGTTGCTGAAAATATACACAGCACGACATGTTTCAATTCAATGATGTCTACAGGTGTAAATGAGTGACATTGATTACAACCACTCTTGTCTTCCTTTCCTGATGGTTCTTCCTCCATGGGCATGAAATCCTGCCCTCAGGGTCCTTAATGTAAGATTTCCAGAATGCTGGTGTCATCTTGATCCCACACAGATAGGACTTAAAAGTACATGGTGCTCAAAGCAGACATTCTTTATGAGTTACGCTAAACTATCCTTAGCTTTCCAGAAGCCTTCAGGGGGTATATTTGACTTAAGGCTTAAAGATGATCTTGGGAATGAATTTTAAGCATTTCTCTAACCTCCATGGCTCCATAATATCTGGATTCCATGTGAATTTGAAATTCTGTAGCTACAATGCAAGAAAGGGTGGCATCTGTCTCATAGATGGTTATTTCTGCTGAGTATCTTCGTGCTGCTTCTTCAGGTCCCCTCTCCCTTCTGCTTTCTTCCACAGAGACTGGTCATGGGGAGCTTCCTGTTGGCTTTGGTAATGGGAAGGTGTGATGGAGAGGGAACGGATGTCAAGGACTGTCTTCCCTGGGGACCTCTTGAATTGTTTCCTGTGGCTGACCCTGTCAAGGTATTGTCCCCATGAAATTCTTTCCTTCTGTGTCCCAGTCATCTTGTTCCTTTGGAGTGAGGGTGGGGACACTTTTTCGGTCAGCAGTCTCCATCGTCACACGATCTCTTGTCGCTTCCTGATATCCTGCCTGAAATTGCTTCATTGAGCGCTTCTAGAGCCATCCTCATCTGAGTGTGGGCTTTTTTTCGGCTATGGGTACAACCCACAGCACATACTCTTCTTACAATGTGACCGACAATTCTCTCCTCAAGAGGAAGGGACTCAGGGGCTGCTGAACGAGACCGCAGCTGCCTGACTCTCTTGGGGTGCTGATCTACCTCTAGAGTCTCAAGGAAACAGTCTGATTGCCCTGAGGAGGCATAGGAATTTGGAGAGGCCACACAGAAGAACCTGGAGACTACATGGAGAGTGAGATGCCTGGCCACGCTCCCACTGCTTCAGCAGCCCTGTCTGACTATAACTATAGGAGAGACTAGAGCCCAGCTGAGCCCTTTCTGAATGCTGTATAGATTATGCAAGATCATTGTTGTTTTAAGCCATCAAGATTGGAGTGATGTTTTAGGACACAACACAGATACTAAAACAGACCAACATGCTCATGACTAAAATCTTTCTGTGGTGGTGGTGGGGCATTCCTACTTTGTTATGTGTCTAGAATAAAGTGACCAGATTTAAAACAGATCACCATTGACCAGGGGTGGGGGGTGGGGTTCCTAGAAAATTTGGTCTATATGGAGCAACAAAAATGCTCATGGAATGCAAAATTAGTATTGTAATAAATTTATTTTAATTTTAAAATACCTCAGGACTCAGGACAAATGTTAAAAAGGGGGACAACTGGTCACCTTATCACTCCGTTCATGAGTATTCGTGGAAGAATCTCCAGTGATGTCTCTCGAAGTGAGTGATATCAGCCCCTGGGGGTCACCCAATGATCTAGAGGCAGGAACACGGTGGAAGCAGATGCCTACTTCTTGTCCTGGATTAAGGGCTACAGCACAAAGCTTTTCATGGCCAGGGGGTGCCAAGGTTTTGTTTTTTCTGACACAGAGGCAGTAAGTCAAAGAAGTCTGGGGTCTGGGGCCTAAAGGATGTGACTAAGCTGCCGCTTGAGTCAACAATTCAACCAAGAAGATTTGGTCAGTCGGCTCCCCCAGGGATCAGAGCAGTGGAGCACAGTGTGTCACGGAGCATATGAAGGACAACTTTGGGGAGTCCATTTCTCCCACGTCAGAGTACCTTTTGAAACTCCGGGCTTCATAGGTTGCTTTTTTTCAAGTGAAAAATGATTGCTCAAAATGATGTTTGCTCTGAGAAGTAGAACAGTAGAATACATTGAGTCACAATTTCCTCATGGACTTTTCTAAAAACTTATCTGCCGCCCTACACTGAATGTAGCCTCCTGGATACTCTCTCCTTGGTGTGTGTGTGTGTGTGTGTGTGTGTGTGTTTTCCGGTGGACTGTCCTGAACCAGGAAGTGGAGTCAGATATGGGGAAAGAGGCCACTGCTTGGATAAAGCTCCCAGAGATGATGGGCTTGAAAATCAAGAGGGCCAGAAATTTCCTGGAAAGTTTATTTTTGCTAAGTTGTAAGCCTGACTTCAGACTATTAGAGCTCTTGGATAATGCCAGTTTGTCCAAACATGTAACGAGCCAGCTGTCCCTAGAAACGAGATTATCTCTTGCCAACTGAGCTTTGTGGTCTGGCTGCCCTGTGTATTTAAGCACTTAGCTTTTAGAGCAAGCTGCAAGTAAAGGTCAGAGAGGAATTCCTTTGCCCAGATGCAGCGCTGACTGCTGAGCAGAGGTCATCGGAGTGGCCTCCGTCCAGCAGCTCCTGTGCACAGGTAACCTGAGGGCGCTGCAGGCCCGCCTGTCTGACAAGCTCCTGGGGAGACCCTTTGCTGGCACATTGGTCGGACTTTGGGGAGGACATGGTGTGTTTCTCAAGGGCACAGTGATTCATCTTGGGGAGGTCTCGGGGCTCATTTGCAGTTTGACTTAAATAGTAAACAGTAGGTAGCAAAACACTTGCCATTTCTACACTCTTCACGTGTTTAGTTTCACCTGCTCACTGCCACGATGCTGATTCTTAGAGACGCTATAGGGCAGCCAACAGCTTCCCCTATGGGTTTCCAACACTGGATCCCTTTACGGCAATAGAAAACCTCATCTTTCTTCATCAGAGCAGCCAGTGGTTTCAAACTGTTGATGCTGCAGCCCAATTCAGAGCTGCTCTACAACCAGGGCCCCCTGGACCAAATTTCATGACATTTCATCATCATCATTAACCACACCCAAATGTTTTCAACAGAAGAGAACATCTAACACCCTTGACAGAAACTCAGTGTCCCCTAAATATTTTGTACCCTTCACCCCACCCCTCTCTCCCGAAGAACCACTGACAGACTCAGTCTCCAGGAATTTCCTGTTTGTTCCTTTTGAAGGCATTTCTCCTAAAATGAAGGTTCCCTTCATGTCTTTGTGGTAGCCAGGTGGTCAGGAGGGTCTCCGCCTGAGTCCGATCAGCACAGATTTCTTTGTCATTTAAAGTAAGCATGAATTTTAACTGCCCACAGAGCAGAGAGTAAGCTCCCCCATCTAAGGGTTTCTGGGTACTTGCAGCCAATCTGCACATGAGTCTAACAAGGCACAGAGGAGGACGCATCTGTCCAAAGCCAACAGTGTTTTCAGAACAGGGAATGCGGACACAGCAGAAGAGGCCAGAAGAGACCCAAAGGAGGCAGAAGCCCTGATACATACTGCCACATTGGGGTACTGTGTGCTCAAACAAAATCATGTACTGATTTGCAACTGGAGTGAAAAAGTACATCACGTGATTCCCAATTCCATGTCCTGCTGTGCAACCATTCTCACGATCCCCTCACAATTGACATAAACGCTGTGTCCAAAACAGCAGCTCTGCTTTCCCCTCCTGCCCACCCTGGGCCGCCAGATCTCTCTCTGTCGTCTTAGTCCATCTGTGTGAGACCACACAGAGTTTTCCTTTGGTGGCTTATTCCATGAAGCCCAAAGTTTTCCACGTTTCATCTATGTTGGGCCACTAGCAGGACTTGACTTCCAAGTAGTAATTCCATTCTATGTATAAACTCAAAACAAACAGACTCACTGCAAGCAAGCTTATGACAGTTCCAAAGGGAAATCCTATTGGGGGTTCCAAGGCAGTAGGCTTCATGGGAGCAGAAAGCCTCGTCATTCTCCCAGGGAGAAGCTAATGATGCTGACTTTGCATTTCGTAGCTAGACTTATAACCACCATGCCACCAGGGCCATTCATTGACTGGAGGTCCCTTGCATTGTTTCCTGCTGACCACAGTGAGCTACAATGAGCATCAGTGCACCCATCTGTGTTCCTGCTTTCATGTTTTTGGATACATCCTAGGTTTAGGATTGCCTCTATTTTCAACTTCTAGAGGAACCACCAAACTGTTCTGCACAACAATGTGTGGTTCCCATTCCCACCTGCCTTGGAGGGGGGTTCCAGTGGCCGCACCTCCTTGCCCACACCGATGGTTTGTTGCATTTATTGGTGTTGCTGGAGCCATTCTACTGGAGCTGAGGTGGCATCTCATTGACTCATTCCTTTTTTTAGCATCTTCAGAGAAATAGTGATGAGTCCAACACTGCGATAGATGCTGCCATTAGAACGTTGAGAAAGTCACGTGCCTGCTTCCAGACCTCAAAGCTTCACAGAGGAGGCTGAACCAGGACAGAAGAGAGAGAATATCTGCCACCGCAGGCTACTGACCCCGTGGCTATTATCATAGCACATAAAAAGGTCTTTCTCAAAAATGCTGAAATTCTGAAGTCTCTGTCCTGAAGGATCCTCTCAAAGATTTAATTGGTATCTTGGTGATTTCTTTCTGCTAAAGTTCCTTTCTTCCTCAGCTAAATTCTATTCTCTTGGGTGAAACCACCTTCTCCCCCCAGGCTGCTGAAATCTCCCAGCACCAGATTCTATCACTTCCCCCTTAAGGACATATGTTCCATAGGTCTGTGCCCATAGGTCTATGTCTCCTTTTCCCCGAAATCTGTGAGTGGCACAAGTAATTTGCAATTAGTATGAATGATTGGTTTGCCATTCCATCCCACCCAGACACTACTCTGCAAAAATTACCACCAAGAAAGTCCTATGGATGTCCTCATGCTATCTATGAAGACATGGGTGCTATAGAAAAGTGTGGTGAAGAAACTAGATAGTTCCCAGCTGTTGAGAAGACACTTTGTTCTATTTAACTGACATTCCATGATGCTTACCTTCCTGAGATAATTGCTGAAAACAAAGCAGATGCATAAACAAATGTGGTGAAGAAAGCTGATGATACCTGGCTATCAAAAGATATAGTGCCTGGGGTCTTAAAAGTTTGAAGATAGGGCTGAGCCCCGGTGGCATAAGTGGTTGTGTGCAGGACTGTGGCCCACTGGGATGGAGGTTCAATTCCCGCTCCCAGGAGCAAAGGCTGGGCCTCCTACTCCCACCACCAGGGCAGTGATGCCTAAAAAAAAAAAAAAAAAAAAAAAAGTTTGAAGATAAACAAGCGGTCATCTATCTGAGAAACAACAAAGACCACATGGAAGAAGCACATTAGCCTGTGTGCTCACAAGGTGTCGAAGGAATCAGGTATCAGGCATTAAAGAACAATATCATATCATTGTGAATGAGGGGGAATGCGGAGTGGTGACCCAAAGCCCATCTGTAGGTAATTGGACAGCCCCTTACAGAAGGGTCTCTGAGAGGAGACGAGCCAGTCAGGGTTCAGTGTACCAATGATGAAACATACAATTTTCCTCTAGTTCTTTAATGTTTCTATTCCCTTCCCCCCCCCCATCATGATCCCAATTCTACCTTACAAATCCTGCTAGACCAGATGATGTACACTGGTACAAATAGGAACTGGAAACACAGGAAGTCCAGGACAGATGAACCCTTCATTACCATTAGTGAGAGTGGCAATCCTGGGACAGTGCAGGGAAGGTGAGGTAGAAAGGGGAACTAATTATAAGGATCTACATAGAACACCTCCCAGGGGGGTGGACAACAGAAAAGTGGGTGAATGGAGACATCAGTTAGTGTAAGACATGAAAAAATAATAATTTGTAAAGGCCTACTAAGCAATCTTCTAAGTGAGACATCAATGAAGTCCACATGGAGGCACACCAGACTGTGTGAGCCAAGGATTGTAAATTATGTCATCCAAATCTGAAGGAGGGAATGGTATCAGGACTTAAATTGTGAATACCTGGTGTGCAGATGTCAATGATGACAGTGGAAACCCACAATTCATTTGCAGGGTCCCCATATAGATGAAGACCAGGTGAATCCCCCTTGCCAGTAGTTGAGGGATGTGACTAGCCTTGCTGTTATACAGAGAACACTGCAGGGGTGATAAGAGTAAAAAACCAAACTCACTGTATTCGAGCCAATGCTGACTCATAACAATACCCCATGTGTTTCTGAGACTGTTTCTGGCAATAGAAAGCCCAGGTTCTCTCCAACCAGGTGGATGGAAGTCCCATGCAGAGCCACACCATGGTGGGAAACAGATTTCTCCCAAGTTGTCTCCCCCAAATGTATGCCAAACTTAGCTGCTTGCTATACGTGGCAAATGACTATACACTTGGGGGTCAACAGATCTAGATCAGGGGTTATTCTCCCTAAGGGTTATCAGCCCTCCAGAGCCATCAAATTGTATAGTCTATCCCACCCTAAGTAAGGCCCACTCCTTTTGGATAAGGACAGTAGTAGACTACTTCCTTTTAGGAGCCGAGGGAGTTCAAGCCCACCCAAGGATGATCAATATTAGGCCACCATCATGAATTTAGGATCTACCTTTCTTGTCACATGTATGCCCCTAGCTCATCCCCTTCCTGTGATGTGTATGTCTATTTTACATCCCCTTCCTGTAATCACACCCCTGAAGTTGATTGAAGACTTGGTTAGCGATAAACTTTCCCTCCCCAGCTCTCCCTCCGGCTCTGTCTCCGTGTGGACCACCAAGGGAGAGTGAGGTGAGCATGCTGCCATAAAATGTGTCTGACTCCATTACTTCTCTCTCTCATATTTTCTATGACTTTACTATAATCTTTATTTATTATCACTGTACAGTTGCACCTACTGGACCAGTAATGATATGTTAGGGGCTGGCTCCACCACCACCAGGGTTCCCTACCATAGATATTGTTGGGCTAAAATGTAACATATCATTTGATTTCCCTTTTGGCCCACTTAAAAGTTGTTTCAGCTAAGAACAAAATGAAGGGGAAATATACAAGGCTTAAGGCTCCACCCTCCACCCTCCCAGTGTAGCCCGTCTGAACATAGACCAGGGAGGTGAACAGCCTTGTTACCTCTCAGGCAGAGTGCATTGGAATACATGTACATATGGCACATGTAGTGAAGTTAAAATTTAACACCTTATCGCTCAATCTCCCTTTTGACTTATTTTTTAACAGGTTTATTAGCACTTTACCCATATGTCATAATATTCAATCATATCAGGAAAAGTTGTACAATTGTCATCATATTCAATACTGGAACATTTTTTCTTCTTTGTAGGTATTACTATTCATGTAATTTTTTCTTATGGTGGCAAAAATATACACAACAAAACATGTTCCAATCCCACACCTTCTACTTGTATAATTCAGGGTCATTGATTATACCCTTCGTACTGTACAACCATCATTGAGACCTTTTTCCAAATTATTCCACCACCATTGACATAACCTCCATGTTCCTACACAACAACCCTTTCCCCTTCACCTATGGTAACCATTGGTCAATAATGGTTTCTGAATTTTAATTTTTTAGTGATTTCCTTAGTATTTCCTTTAGTGATTTCCTGTAGTATTCAAATATCATAAACTTCCCTAGTTAAATTGTTTTTAAAATGAGTTGAATTCTTGCAAGCAGTTCTAATGCTCCCCCCCCAATATTGACTTATTTTAAAGTCGTTCTAGTTTTTAATCTTTTCTGCTTTCTTTTCTATTGAGGTTCTTCTCTATTTTATTTTTTATTGTTTTTAGCACCTTTGTTTCTATATGTTTCTCAGTATGTGAAATACAGGATGAGTAAATATAGAAATAGTTACTGGATTACTGGTTTCTGGGGGGGGGTGGCTGGGGAGATGAGGGACATGCAAAGTTAATGACAACGAGTGCAAGAAAGAAGAAAATGTTCTTTTTTAAAAATTGTTTTATTGGGGGCTCATACCACTCTTATCAATGTATACATCTATTGTGTACATTTGTACATTTGTTGACATCGTCATTCTTAAAACATCCTCCTTCCACCTAGGCTCCTGGTATCAGCTCCCTATATTTCCTCTCCTTCCCCATTCCCCTCCCTCATGAACCCTTAATAATTTACAAATTACCATTGTTTTGTCATATCGTACACTGTCTGATGTGTCCCTTCACCTACTTCCCTGCTGTCCATACCCCAGGGAGGAGGTTAAATGTAGATCCCTGCAATTGGTTTTGCCTTTCTACTCCACCTTCCCTTCACTCTCCCAGTATCACCACTCTTCACCACTGGTCCTAAAGGAGTCATCTGTCCTGAATTCCCCATGTTTCCGGCTCCAGTGTACATCTCCTGGCCTAGATGGATTTGTAAGGTAGAATTGGGATCATGATAGTGGGTGGTGGTAAGCATTTAAGAACTAGAGAAAAGTTACATATTTCATTACTGCTACACTGTACCTTGACTGGCTCTTCTCCACCCTGCCCTGTGTCCCCGCTGTAAGGGGATATCGCTTCACCTACTGATAGGCTTTGGGTCCCCAATCTGTACTCCCCCTCACTTATAATGATATAATTTGTAGTCCTTTGATGCCTGATACTTGATCCTTTCAACACCTCCTGCTCACACAGACTGGTTTGCTTCTTCCATGTGAGCTTTGTTGCTTCTGAACTAGGTGGTCGCTTTTTTACTTTCAAACCTTTAAGATCCCAGACACTATATCTTTTGATAGCCAGGTACCATCTTTACCAGCTTTCTTCACCACTTTTGCTTATGCACACATTTGTCTTCAGTTATTGAGTCGGGAAGGTGAGCATCATGGAATACCAGTTTAATACAACAAAGTGTTCTTGCATTGAGGAAGTACTTGAGTGGGGGTCCAATGCCCATCTGCTGGAAGACAATGTTCTAAAGTTGATTGGGGTGATGACTGCACAACTCTTCTTGATATGACTGAAATTTTTAATTGCATGATATATGGACTATGTTCCAATTAAACTGTTAAATAAATAAAAATACTCTATGGGGTTGGGCGAAGAGGGCATGACTCAATTTTGGCTAAATTCGTTAGTACTGACAGCCATAACCAACCAAAAAACAGCCAGCATTGAGTCATGCTGGCTCACAACAATCCTATCAGATGGGGCAGAACTGCCCCTGTGAGTTTTCTAGAGTATATTTTTTTTACAGGAGCAGAAAACCCTATCTTTCTCCCACAGAGAAGCTAGTGGTTTTGAATTGCTGGCCTTGCAGTTAGCGGCCCAATGTATCACCACTATGCCACCAGAACCTATATGCAGGGTTTTTGAGGCTGCAAATATGTACAGAAACAGATAATCTCATGTTTTCTCCAGAAGATCAAAGCAAGGTTTGAACCACCAACTTGTGGTTCTCGGTCCAAGGTTCTTACAATCCTAGCCCCAAGCAGCCCAAACATCTTAGCAAGGTTTGAACCACCAACTTGTGGTTCTCGGTCCAAGGTTCTTACAATCCTAGCCCCAAGCAGCCCAAACATCTTACATAACAGATTCTTTGGGGAAAGGCACTGTATCGTCTTTCACTGGCTGGGGTGCCCCACCCACCCCTTCAGAGAGTTCAGGGCAGGGTTTGCTCCCTCTGTGTCCCTGGCCCCACCCCATCTAGCCACAGAGCTGAGGAGTTGTTCTGTTTTCACTTTACCTCAAAAGTTACAGAAGCCCATTGGGGGATTATGGAGAAGCCCATTTCAACCTCCCTAATGGCAGAGAGTCCCCTGCCTCTGGTCCATGTCCCCATGCCACCGTCAGTGACTGTCATGATTTACTCTATCACTTGGTGTTTACCACCATAGTGGATTCGGACACTGAACCCTGTAGGACAGCATAGACCTGCCGCTGTGGGTTTCTGAGACCATGAAGCTGCATAGGAGAAGAATGCCTCATCTTTCTCCTGCGGAGCAGCGAGTGGTTTTGAACTGTTGACCTTGGGGTAAGCAGCCTCAAGAAGCATATGGCAGAGTGGAATTGAAAGATAATGGACTTTTCAATGAATTTCTTGTAGCCCCCTGCATAATGGAACACAACAGTGCCCTGTTCTGTGCCATCTTTGTGACTAGCGATGAGAGAGTCCATCCCCTGTGGCTCTCTGCCAGTCTACCCACTGAGGGGCCTCGTTCCGCTGGCCCTGTACTTTATCAAACAGGATGGCTCTTTCTGACAACTGGCCTTGCCCGATGTCCTGCCTTGAGTAGCACCAGGAGCATTCTGGATGTGTTTGTTTTTTTTTTTTTTTAAAGAGAGATGTGTTCTTTCTTTTGGTATATTCAGTGTATGTTCAATATTGTATTTGTCAGACCATAAGATGCCCTATTTCCCCCTCAAAAGTCGGGAGGGGGGGAGGAATGAGAGTGCATCTTATGGCCCAAAGATTTGATACCCCAGAACATTTGTTTATGATCCCATGTGCCTGCTTACTGTCTGATGCTGTTTGCATGCTGTGGATTCTTGTGTGTGTGTGTGTGTGTGTGTGTGTGTGTGTATGTGTATTTGTGCCTTGGGGGGGAGGGAGGGGTCCTGCCTCCTGGAGTCTCAATGTCAGTCAGGTCACATGATTAGCATAGCACACGCCTCCTCTCATTTGTTAATGAAAGTAATAATGGTTTTTAACACCACTTTTGAGTTTATGCTGTTAAATATTACCATATTTTGCTCTATTTTAATAAATATTTTAGTATACTGGTACTCTTTGGTTCAGGATAGTCTATTCTTGTTTTCCTGCTCTAAAAACAGGGTGTGGCTTATGGTCCAAAAAATACGGTGTGCCTTGTTCAACACTACAGCTTTCCTGTCCTTCTTTTTCATTATCCAACTTTGTCATACAGGTGAGATCATCGATACGATGTACCTCAGTCATCAAAGTGACAGCTTGGCTGTTACAGCATGAAAATGGTGGTTTGTGCCCCTCTCCCAGGTTATCACTCTATGGTGGCTTGTGTGTTGCTGGAAGCTGGCACTGCAGATATCAACAAGGTCACCTGTGATGAACAGATTTCATCAGAACTTCCCAAGACCGACTAGGAAGAAAGAGTTGGCCATCTACTTCCTGAAACTAGCCAGTGGCACCAGTCACTAGGTGCCACTGATTTGATTTTAAACTCTTAGTAATTTAATTTAACTTAGTGATTTAAACTCTCAGTAATTCCATGTGACAGAGTAGATCTTCCCTATGGGATTTTCTAGACTGTGATGTTTTTAGGAGTTTCTAGGTGGGTGTGTTAGAGAGGGGTATATAAGATAAGAAAGAAACTGTTGACTATCTATAAAGCAGTACAAATTGCTCAGTTCAACTCACTTGTGTGAGACAGCTAGAAGACTGCCAGTGCTTGGGGTCTTGAGGGCCGCTGAGTCGTCCTCTGTGGAGCAGTTCAGGCTATCTGGTCACAGGCAGCAAACAGCAAAGCAGGTCACCAACAGTCAGCCAGATGACAGAGTCCAACAGTCCCCAGCTCAAGAGATGTATATCCCAGGAGCGTGGCGAAATAGGACTTGAAAGAACCTCAACTCACAGCTCCACAGTCCACGATTAGGAGTCCCATGGGTAGTGTTGCTGGAGGTCAAGGCACAGGACGAACAAAGCAGCTAGCTGGTCCGAAGATCCAAAAGCAAGAGAGAGGGCGGGACTCTCTGAGCCCTTCCTATTTTTGCCCTTCAATTCATCCCGTGTGTTCATTGGCTGTGCCATCACAACAGACCCACCAATCTTCTGTGGTCATGTTGGCATAACAAACCTACCATCACAGTGGGCTTCAACTACCGGCCTTTGGATTGACAGCCAAGCACTTAATCATTGCACTACTAAGACTCTATTAACCATCAACCACCCAACAAAACCCATTGTGTGGAGGGAGTCAACTCTACCTCATAGTGACCCTACTGAACCGGGGCGGGGGGGGGGGGGGGGGGGTGGCGCGGGTGGCCGGGCGAAAGAGGGAGTGGTGCTTCCAGGGCGGAAATCATTACCAAAGCAGATGGTCTCATCTGTCTCCAGCAGAGCCACTGGTGAGTCCCAATAACTGGCCACCCAGTCAGCTGCTCAGTGCATAGTCATTCTGCCATCAGGACTCCGTCTACCCATCAAAGAATGTTGCTATGAGGACTGAGCCAAATTAGATATATTACCCATCTAATGCAAGGCCATAGCAAGTAGCCAGTGAAGTCACTGTTCGCATGTTCTGATAAAGCGTTGCTGGGATCCAGCAGCTCCCCGTGGCACCATTCCTAGGACAAGATGCAGGGCAAAGGGCTTTCTGCCCGATTGATGGTTCCCTATCTCCAGCACTTTGAATAATGGAACACTTTTGCCCTCTGAGGTGGCTTGGTCTACCTAGGTAACTGAGCTCCACTCTGTAAATTCTTTTGGTAATTGAGCGCAAGCAACACATCTTCCTCCAATTTAAAACGTTTGGGTGGTATGGCAGTACAGATGTTAAATATTTTCTGTGTGTGACTACAGAGTGGAGGGGGTCGGTCATTTTGGATCCTTTGAACATCTTAGGGTCTCTCTGGATGAAAGGTGCGTGTTGAATGTGACATTTCATAAAATGAAAAGAAAATAATTTTCTGCTAGAACAGCTGCAGGGTCTCTGCAGACTAGAGGGCCGCCTCGAAGCAGTCGGTGTCTCTGGGAGCACAGGCCCTTGTGGGAAACATCTGGAAACCGCACCTCCAACTTTACCCAGGGCAAGTCAAGGATGAAGTTGTTTACCGAGGCATTCCTCCATTTCAGGAGCATTGAACACAAAAGGAAGGGGCACGCTTGTGCCATGAAGAGTGTGGCCGAGGGGGTTTCTTGTTTTCATTAAGATAGTTTCAACTTTAAAGGATTCTTTGCAAAACAGCACACAGACAAAAACAAAAGACATCCAAACATCCCCTTCCCTGCTTCTTCCTCCTAAAGTACACAGCTTTCGCCTGAAAGCAGGGATTTATTGCCTTTGTCCCGAATCCAACAAACCAGGTGGTCACACCAGCGGCAAAGCAGTGACAATCACAGACATGACAATTTTCTACTTTGTTGCCATAAACAAACACTGTGCAGTGGGGCAGAGGATGCTGGGAACATCAGCAGATCCACTCGGAAGAAAGACAAACAGAAGGGGTCCCAAGATTTAGACTAGGCCTCAGGCATCTCCAGACCTTTAAAAAAAAAAAAGAAAGAAAAGAAAGGGAACATCCTCCTCCCTTCCTCCCCACCGCCCTTCAGCAGCACAAAGGTTCCAGTGAAGGCTCCCCTAATACCTCAGCTTAGTGGAGCTTAACAAACTGTAACAGGCCCAAACAGGGGCCGCTGTGACCTCCACAGTAAATCATGCTAGTGAATCTCAGGGGTCAGAAGACTTCCCTTCCTCCCTGCCCTGCCGGCCCCCCTGCCCCCCGGGAGATTACATCTGAGCAGTTGAAGTTGAGGGGAAACTTGAAAACAGATATCTGGATCTTTAAATCCTCTTTATTCACATGAACCGTATTTTTCAGCAAAAGCGTTATTATTGTTGCTATTATTATTATTATTTTAATGCATTTATATCTGTGAACTCTCCTGTCCTCCTTTCCAAGTTCACTTAGGGGAAAGTTCCTAGCCCTGCCTTAACTGTACTGGGCTCGTCTACCGCCATCATGAATTTGTATATTTCCCCTGCTCCATGACTTATTTAACTTTATACATGTGACTCCCTGGACGCCAGTGTGAGCTTATGCGAATGGCCTCCTTCATCCAGATGAAGTGTCTGTGTCTTCATGTTGCTTTTGCCTCTTACAGGACTTACGTAATGAGTATTCCTCCTTAAATTAGCAAGCAGGCAAGCAAAGAAAGACCGTTTCCTGAGTGACTGTGACATCTTTTTTCAGTAGCAGGGCATGGGCCTTCCTTTCCCAACGGTCTCTGGGCAAGTATGCTGAATGAGAGACCCAATGACTCTAACCCAGTTGGGCATCAGAACCACAACAAAGATTTCTGGACATATCAGAACCTGAGTGCTGACTCAGACTACTTGTCAAGCCTCCACAACCCACCTTGAAGAAGCTGATAGAGTTTATTGCTAGGCCTATGTCTGGGAAGCACCAAACCAAAAACTTGAGCTTACTGCTGTTGGATTGGTTTCTAGCCCCGTGAACCCAGGCTCCACAGGGTTCCCACAGCTGGGACCCTGGGAGTGCAGCATGGTCAGGCCTTTCTTGAGAAGCTGCATTAGAAATGCCAGACCCTGGGGTAGTGGCTGATCTCTTCAGCCTTTGCATCTCCTCCTGGCCCCAATCCCCCCGGGAAATCCTAAGACCCACACATGTCTAATTTAACAACTCCTCAAACCTCCTCCTTTGATTTAGAGATGTGCACCCCATGTTCAAGGGCATCTAATAAGTTAGTGGCAGGACTCTCCTAGCTCTCAGGCCCAGACTGCGCCCTCCGCCCTGCTCTGCCCCGGGGAAGCGCTCCTCCTTGCCTGTGGACTGTCCCCAGCCACTGTGTGTGCGGTGTGCCACATGAGCGAGCATCGCTCTTCAGGCTGCGCATAAAGCCCGAGCCTTTGCCTCCGCAGTTCAAGAATGGCCCTTGGGCGGCCTCAGGAGAGGAATGCATAGAGAAGCTGCCTTTGCTGCGGACGATGGAAGCTCACAGAAAGCTCAGACCAAAGCCAAACACCCTGCCATCCAGCTGATTCCAATTCTGAGTGGCCCTAAAAGACAGGGTGGAACTCCCTGGGTGAGTCCCCTGCACTGTAACTCTTCACAGGAGCAGAAAGCCTCATCTTTCTCCCGAAGAGCAGCTGGTGGTTTCAAATTGCTGACCTACATGGTTTGCAGCCCAGGGCCTAACTACTACACCACAGAAACCTGGGACGGAAGAAACTGCCCCTCACCTGACTCACTCCAGCTGCTCAGCACCCAGCAGGCCGTTTCTCTTGGGTGTTTGACTAAAACTAGGCGTTAAAGCTAAGATTGAGTTTCACAGCAGAAGTGCTATTGTCTGCAGATTTGAACTTCTTTCTCTCTCTTTCTCCCTGTCTTTCCCTTTTTATTTAAACATAGGGAAGCGGTTACTTCTTGTAGCCACCAATCTCTGGGGTATGTATTCTATTCCCTGAAACTTAATGAGCAACTACAAGGGGCTTCAAACAGTTCCTAGGAATATCCCATGATCATTGATCATGATCATATTTCCACTAACTCTTTGGAGCACCCTGGTACAGAGAGGTACCACCTCTTTGCACAGTAGCAAAAACACTACTTTAACAAACAGAAATCTAGCCTCTCTTAGTTTAGGAGGCTAGAATCTGAACATAGGGTGCCAGCCCCTAGGAATGGCTTTCTCTCTTCAACTCTGGGGGGAGGTCTTTGTTTATCATCTTTCCGTTGCTCTAGGAGTTCCTCAGCTCAAGGACCCCAGGTCCAAAGAGCATGCTCGATCCTGACTCCTCCTTCTTAGTGGTAAGTCCCTCCCTGTCCCAGCGCACATCTCTCTGCTCTTCTTTCTTGTAGGGCAGTGAAGGATGGTGACTCAAGATACAGCCTACCTTAATCTTGCCTCATGAACATAACAGCCCAGCCTCATCCCCACGGATGTGATTTGATCCACCTCATTAACATTATCGTAACACAACTCATTCCCAAAGGGAACCCTCAGCCATAGGCAAGGAAGAACAACAACAAAAACTAAATCAGCAAACTTGACTGGCCTCCAGTCGAGGCTGATTCACAGTGACCCTGTAGGACAGGGTAGAACTGCCGCTGTGGACTTCTGCACCTGTAAATCCTTAAAGGAGTAGGAAACTCAGTCATTCTCTCAAGAAGTGACTGGTGATTTTACAGTGTGGCCTTTTAGATTGCAGTCCAACGTGTCACCACTGTACCACACAGGCTCCTAACCTAAAGTGACCAGATTTTAACATCGGTACTTAAGCAGGACACCACTGACAGGGAAGGGGGTAAGAGGGAGT
This sequence comes from Nesogale talazaci, assembly GCA_004026705.1. NCBI lineage: Eukaryota > Metazoa > Chordata > Mammalia > Afrosoricida > Tenrecidae > Nesogale > Nesogale talazaci. Next base: position 51,246 of record PVJH01004975.1, read on the forward strand.
ATATTCCCTTCCCGTTCTCCTGCCGTTCCCTAGCTTATCGTGTATTCCTTCCAAAAATCCAGAATTTTTTAAAATGCTGAGGGACACAGGAAAAATTGTTTAAAATTGGGACTGTCCCACCAAAAGTTGGACGTCTGGTCACTTTATAAAACCGTAGGCTGAGCACTGGTGGTGCAGTGGCTGTGGCCCACAGGGTTGACAGTTCAAACCCACCAGCAGCTCTCCAGGAGCAAGGCTGGGCTTCCTACTCCCAGAGCAGTGATGTGAGGGGAAACCACAGTCAGTGAGGCTCGGCTTCGCAACATGCCAACACATGGCACAATGGAGAGTAAGCAGAGCATGAGGCAGAGAAGAACCAAACAACATCAGAAACTGTGGCCTGACCAAGTGGACACACACTTTGGTGTGTCCAGGGTTGGCACAATCTAATGCAAGGGTCCTCAAACTTTTTAAACAGTGGGCCAGTTCACTGTCCCTCAGACCATTGGTGGGCCAGACTATAGTTAAAAACAAAAACCAAAAAAAAAAAACTAAGAACAAATTCACTGCAGGCCCAAGATGAGTCGGCTGCTAAGCAGGACAGGCAGGGCAGCAAAAACGCCCGGCGGGCCAGATAAATGTCCTTGGTGGACCACATGTGGCCCGCGGGCCATAGTTTGAGGACCCCTGATCTAATGTATGGAACACAAGAACTCCATACCCTTCCATCATACCTCTGCTTAGCCAAGCACTTGGGAAGCATTAGTTGAGTGCAGCCCTATGTCTTGTCCTGGAATTTTGTGTAAAGCAACAAACAGATATAATGTTTGACTTGTCACCACACTCTGTTTTTTGACACTGCAGCTTGGGGATGGGGGTGGGGGGCGCTGGTGAGCTAAAAGCTAATTTTGGAGAGTTGATGCACCCTTCAGGAGGCCAGTGACCTGGCAGGGCTCGTCTCTTCTTTCCTGCTCCTTCCCGCAGGCTCTCTTCCAGCCTGGCACAGCTCTGCTCCTCTGGGCTTCCGCTCCCAGGAGATGCTCACTCAGGAAATGCAGACTCAGGGGGAGGAGGAGCCTGCTCAGAATGAAGGAGTGAATACACACAAGAGTGCGTTCCTATGATGATCATAGATTTGGGTGGAGGGGTGGGAGCGTGTCACTCAGACGTTTTAAACAGCCTGGAATTCCCTCCAGCTCATGGCTATTTGCTGTGGGAAAGCCCGACTTGAGAGAAGCGGGAATGTGGTAGCCAAAGTGACAGGCTGAAATGTGCTACCCCCGCTTTTTCCCTGGGATCAGAGGTACACACACGAGGATGTTGCTTGGTTTTGCGCATCATGAAGTTGATTCTGACTCAGCCACCCTGTGGGGTACAGTAGAACAGGGCTCCCCAGACAGTACCCCTTTATGAAGGGAGCCTCAGCTGCCTGATGGCTAAGTGCTCAGTGGCTAACCAGGAGCCTGCTGACTGGAACTCACTGATCCTGACCCTTCCTCCAGACAAAGGTGCTGTCTTCTGTTGACATAAAGATCCTTGTTGTTGTTCTTGTCACTGGCAGGTGCCTTTGAGTCAGTTCTGACTCACATCAACCCTATAAGTAACAGAGCGAAATGCCATGGGACCTTGTGCCAATCCCACGGGCAGAGCGTGGTTCATGCATGAGCCCAGGGTTGCTGCCATGAAGTTCTACTTTGTCCTACGAGGGTCGCTATGGATCAAAGGGTTTGGGTTTGATGCTGCTATTGTGTTGATTCTGACAAAGAGTGACCCTATAGGACAGAGTAGAACTGCCCCTGTAGGTTTCTAAAATGGTAACTCTTTACAGGAGTAGAAATTCTTATTTTTCTCCAGCAGGGATGCTGGTGGTTTCAAACCGCTGACTTTGCAGTTAGCATGTAACCAACCACACCATCGGGGCTCAACAACAGCACACTGGCAGGGCTTTCTCCAACAGAGCTGTTGGTGTGTTTAAACTCCTGACCTTTTGGTTAGCAGCCCAGCGCTTAACCACTATGCTACCCTGGCTCCTTGACACTAGGGATAGAGAATTCCTAACAATAGAACCTCTTAAGAGAATAGGCACTGAAGGATAAAGCAAATCAAGGAGTAAATGCGTTTGGAAATAATTCCTTCATCACCCTTTCTTGCAGATTCAAAATAATTATTACCAGATTTAAGTCTCTGAGAAGACCTGGGTTAAAAACAAATGCCACTAAAATAGAATTTGAAACAATAGCCAATGTTGAGTCTCTTCTCAGCCATGGTGGCCTGCATGCCACAGTGGACCTGGTTTTCCACAGGGTGTCCAGTGGCTGCCTTTTCTAAAGCAGGCTGCCACGACTGTCTTCCGAGATATGGCTGGGTGACCTTGAACCTCCAACCTTTCTGTTAGCAGCTGAACATATGAGCCATTTGCATCCTTGGTGAGGTGAAGTGTAGGGACCAAGGCCACATTGAGAGTGTGGCTGGCAGATGGGGAAAATGGAGCTGCCAACTGTCAACTTGGAGCTGTGTACCCACAGCTGGTCTGTCGCAGGCCCAGGGACCACCATGTGGCAGGGCTTTTCTGGACGGGCACCGCCTTTGATAGCTTCCAGCTCTATGCATTTCATGCCCCCTGCCTACACATAGCCCTAGACAAAGGGAGGGGAAGTCACATTAGAAATGGAGCAGAGCCCTTGGAATTTGTGTCTCAGCACACTTGTCAAGGTGTTGTTCTTCAGAGAAGGAATACTCCCTTCCCCTGGCATATTTTCTTCATACTGCCTCTCACTTCCTGGAATACATTTACTTCTTTTTACCATCTATCATGCCCCTGTGATATGGATTAACCATGCCCCCTCCAGTCCACCATGTATGTGTGTGTGTGTGTGTGTGTGTGTGTGTGTGTTCGAATCCTACTACTGTCCAGTGGCTGTAATGTAACCCCATATAAGGTAATCCCATTCCATAATAAGATCTCATTTTGGAGGGTAAAATCTTAGCACTAAATTAAGAAATGCTAGGGCTGAGCCCTGGTGGTTCAGTGGTTGTGTGCGGGACTGTGGCCCACAGGGTTGGTGGTTCAAATCCAGCAGCAGCTCTCCAGGAGCAAGGCTGGGCTTCTTACTCCCACCAGGGCAGTGATGTCACCCCAAAAAATAATAATAAAGAAATGCTCAGGTTGACTTTTTTTAAAATAATTTTATTGGGGGCTCTTACAGCTATTATAACATTCAATATCTGTATCAAGCACAATTGCACACATGTTGCTACATTCATTTCCAAACATTTTTCACTTGGTATAAGCTACTCTTTCCCCTCCCCCCCCCATTTTTTTAAATGAATCATTTTATTGTGTACTCATACATATCCCCTCACGATCCATACATACATCAATTGTATGCAGGCCTCATTTGCATACTTGTTGCCATCATCACTCTCAAAATATCCTCCCTCCACTCAGGCCCCCAGTTCCAGCCCTTTATCTTTTGGGGGGAGGGGGGCATCACTGCCCTCTGGTTGGAGTAGGAGGCCCAGCCTTACTTCTGGAGAGCTGCTGCTGGATTTAAACCACCAACCCAGTGGGCCACAGTCCCACACACAACTCCTATGCCACCAGGGCTCAGCCCGAAATGCTCAGGTTTTCATACATAAACTCCTACAGCCAACTGCAAGATCCAAAAACCAAACAAATCTATCTTAGATGAATGCCAGAATGCTCCTTAGAAGCAAGAATGGTGAGATTCATCTTATGTACTGAGAAGAGATGTCCTAATAAAGGGCATCGTGCTTATTAAAGTAGAAAGGGGAGTAAAGAAAAACTAGTCCAAAGGAAAAAGAGGAAGCTCCTCCATGAGGTGGAGTGACATGGCGGCTGCAACAATGTCCTCACAGGTAACTGTCGTGAGGGTGGGGTGGTGCCGGCTCTGCGGTGGTGGGTTTTGCTGTACTTGGGGTCGCTAGGCATCAGAACCAGCTTGACCACACCCAGCAACAGCATAGTTAGGCAACACAAATCTTATGTGATATGATCAATGTGTAAGCAGGGTGACCTAGAGAAACAAATTCAGGGAGAAACGAGTAATGAAGAAAACATCCCAGCCCCATTCAGATCAAGTCCATAAGTGCAATATTGGCCCATATGTCGGATACCAGTCTATACTTTCCTCTTCAGATTCATGGAACACATGCAATGATGGGAATGCAGGACGATCACGGGACAGTGAACAGAACGTCTTGTGGATGCAGTGGCTGTGAAAGCATTTCAGGGCTGGCGTGAGTAGTGGGTCTCCAGGTTGTGGCCCCTCCAGCTCCAGTGCTCTGGTTCTCTCAGGAGCATTCAGGATCCCTGGTGGCACAGGGATGAGCAGCATGTCTGTGTGCATCTGGCCTCCAGTGAGCTATTTTATCTCCATGGCACCTCCAAATGAGGTAATCAATCTGCAACCTGATTGACTGGCTAGACTCCCCCCTTTCCCAAGTTGATTCCACATTATGTAACTACCACAATGAATCAGTTGTGATCGTATTCAGATGGATCCTCAAATTAATCACTTGCAGAAGTTATATCAAAAGCAGCTTGGGCACAGAGACTTGTGCAAGCACAGGGGACGACAGATGCCATGTGAGATCATCCATCAATCGACCCACAGCTATGGAGTTGATGCAGACTCAGAGGCTTGATAATACAGAGTAGAACTGCTTCTTAGAGTTTGGAAGACGAATTCTTTTTCTTTTTTAGTGAGAAGGGCAAAGAGAGATAGGAAACGAACTGACACATCAGTGAGACAGACTCCTTAGATGCCATCTGGATCAGAACAGACAACCTTAACTCACTCCTGTGGAGCAACTGGTGGCTTTGAAGCACCGAGGTAGCAGTTGGCCAGCCAATTCTTATCCCAAAGCACCACCAGGGCTCTTTTTGATATGTCAAGGGAACAAGGAACAGTTGGAGCTGCTCACAAGGAGGATTGGACAAGGCTGAGGCCCCAATTTGGACCTTTTCCTCCAGAATAGGGGAACAATACATTTCTGTCTGTAGAGCTACCCACCTGTGGGACACCTCTCTTTCCCCCGATGCCACCTGGAACAGGGGCTCTGTGAGAACAGAACCTCGTTGTTGTTGTGATGGTATCACCAAGTGCTTAGCACTACGCCTGGCACATGCATGTTTGTAGAGAAGCTGAACATAGGGAGAAACTGAGGAAGATCTTGTGGGTTTGTGGCCCATTTCTTCCGGAACATGTGGAAGTTGAGACCAGGGAATGTCACAGTTCTCCTGGAGGCATGGATCAGGTTGGATTGGGGAGGCAGACAGATGTTGAGGATATCGTCTTGGGACTCTGGGCACCGAGGCATACATTTTGCTACCAAATAGCCTCTGGAGTGGAAAGCACAATTCTTCATGAGTTGTGTGCCTAGGTGGTTAATGCTCTCAGCTGCTGACCAAAGGAGTTTGAGTCTACCTTGAGGCATCTCAAGACAAAAAGGCCCACAGACCCCCTTCATTAAAGTCAGACGCTAGAGACCTGCCAAGCATAATTCTCCTCTGACACACACACACACACACGGGCCACCTGGAGTCAGAAGCTGACCCACAGCAACTGGGTGTTTGTTCTTCACCAAATTTCTTCCAGAAACACCTAGCATTGAAGGGGGAACAAAAGGAGAGAGACTGTTATGCTCTTTGCTGGTTTTCTTCTATTTAACCTTGAAACGGAGTGACAGAAACAATGAGGTACCCTCCAGAAGAGTAATATAAGTTGTATTTGGTGGTTTCACCTGAGTTTGTCAGGCTGTTTGAAACACCTATCGTGGATTGTTGTTAACAACCTTTGGCTTACTGTGAGTTCAGCCAAGTGCAGAGGCCATCTGTCAGGCATGACTTGCCACTCTCCTCTTGATATCACTATAAATACTTGGAGGAGCCCTAGGGACAGGGTTGGTTATGTGCTGGGACTGCAAACTGCAAGATCCAAAGTTCAAAATCACCAACCGATCAACAGGAGAAAGAGGAGGCTTTCCATTCCCATAATGAGTTACAGTTTCAGAAACCCACAGGGGCAATTCTACCCTGTCCTATAGGGTGCCTGTGACTCTTAGAAGAGTGCTCCTTGCGGCTGAGCCCTGGTGGCTTAGTGACAGTTTGCAGGACTGCAGCCCACAGGGTTGACACTTCAAATCCAGCAACAGCTCTCCAGGAACAAGGCTGGACTTGCTACTCCTACCAGGGCAGTGATGCCACAAAAGAAAATTAAAAAAAAAGAAAGAAAGAAGAGTGCTCCTTGGGCTGACTTTGTCTCACAGACTTTGGACGTGTTGTCAGGAGAGAGCAGTCCTTGGAGAAGGACAGTGTGTTTGGTAGAGGAGAGAGGCCATGAAAAAGAGGGCGGTCCTCAGCAAAATGCACTGGCACCATGGCTGTAGCAATAGGTCAAACTGGCAGAGTTTTCTTAATGAGGTCGTTAGCGGCAGAATGGACCTGATGGTATTGAACAACAACAATAATGACCTACATAGCAGGGAAACATAGGGAGCTATCAATGTGGGATTGTTCTGAATGCCTTTCTCCTTTTGATCTAGGAAAAGGCCATGGGGTCTTGAGACTGTCTGATGGTGACTGGAAGTGCTTCAAGATCTCTCTCCCTTTTGTTTTTTTGATAAGATAATGGTCAAAAATTGGGAGTGGGGAGGAGCTGGAGAGCCAGAATAGAGCAAAGAATTAGGCAGAGGGCAGGAAGTGGGCTGTAAAGCTTCTCCCAAAACTCAGGAGGGATTTGGGGTTCCCTGTCCCTTGGGAGGGAATAGCTGCTGAATGGCTCCCCGATTTCAGGGTCCCCGATTTCTGCAGAAGACCTGGGCTCAAGCACAGGCCCTGATTTAGGATGTCACTGTGCAGGCAGACACTGAAATCCCCCCCCCACAACCACTGAGGAGGCCCCGCCCTTGTCCTTGGGTGGCACCCTCTCCCCATTGCTCCCTGATGACCCCACCTACTAAAGACAGAATGGGTGTCTTCGCCAGCCCCCTGTGAGTCTGGGGCTCCTGATCAGAACTGAATTGTTTCAGTAAAGTAAGATAGCAGTGATGCCCTGCCAAGTCTGCATAATAAAACCTACACTGGCTCCCCGTAGTAGCTAACATTTTATAAAAACAATATTAAAAATCAACAAACAACCTACTGCCACCGAATCAATTCTGCCTCATCGTGACCCAATGTAAGATTTCCCAGGCTGGAGCAAACAGCTGCATCTTCCCCTCAGCGCCCAGGTTGGTGGGCCTGCACCACCCACCTCCAGCTAAGAGCCAACGCCTCACTTGAAGGGCCACAAGCAGTAGTATGCTTGTGGAGAGGTGCTGGGTGAATGCTACTTTGGGGAAGAAAAAAGGCAATTGGAAGAGGCATGTCATAAGAGAATCAGAACACTTCTGTCCTATGTTGTCTCTGACACCAGCCGATTGTCACCTCAGGTGAGTGGCTCCACTTCCATGTGATTAGGTGATGACTGAACTCCAGAAACCCCTAGGCCACGCTCCCGAGACGTGCACCGGGCCGCCAGGGCAGCCTACTCTCGGCCAAGGACCCCGTTTCGTACGTTGTCCCAGACCTCACAAACGGACTTTGGGTACAAGCAGAGCATGTGCATTTGCAGATGCCGCTGGTGTAGATGCAGCACCAAGTGTTACCTGTGCGCTGTGGACTGGGAGGTGTGTCTCTGTGGCCATACTTCTTGGAATTTCCAACATAAAAGGAGCCTTTGGGAGAGCTGGGAGCCAGTTCTCCCTTAACAGGCTCACCTTTCACCAGGCCGGCTCATTGTAAACATGACTGGGGCCCCACGCTTGTGGTGCTCAATGACTTCCAGATCAAATTGGCTGTGTTTACAAGTTGGAGACACTTCTTCTAACCACCGGAATTGTGAACACTAACAGAGCCCTGACACCCAAGTGCTCTCTCTCTCTCTCTCTCTCTCTCTCTCTCTCTCTGCTTATCCAAGGATTCCAGAGCTGGCAGCCTGCTGACACTGCCGTCAAACTGGGAGCCCAGGCTAGTGCTGTAAGCCCGGGCCCAGAGCTACGACACTGTCCGAGGGGGTGAGCTCTCTCTAGGCTTGACCACTGCTTGCATTTTTCCTGTGTCTCTCACAGTCCTTGCCTCACCCCGGCTCTGCAAACTGAACTTTGAGCTTTCTGTTCATTTCCTGAATCATCAGTGGGGTTATAGAGTGCCCCCAAGCACCTGGTGGACTGTGATGTCTGTGGGCCATCTATTGAGGGTCCCAGAGTGCTGAGCAAACCGTCCAACACAAAGCCCTTCCATCCTACCTAAAAAATAGAATCATGCCCCTTTAAAACAATCTTCACTTGACCTCAAGAAGTCTTGGTGGCATCCTAGATTGCCCATTGGGCTGCCGAGCACATGGTCACCAGTTTGAAACTACCAGCCGCTCCAAGAGAGAGCTCAAAAGAATTCTGCAAAGATCTCAGTCTCAGAAACTCGCAGGGACTCTGCTCTGTCCTGTGAGGTTGCTTTGAGTCGGCATCAACTGGATGGCAGCAACTTTGAGGGAGGCACGACCCATCTCCTGACGAGATGCTTCTTGAAGATAGGAAATGGTGGTCTGACCATGTTGCTGGGGCTCTGGACCCACTGCTGCCGGCTCCTGTCCTGTACCAAAGTGAATCCAGAAGTCTTGCCCTTGTGGGCCTAGTTCATACCTGGCTAGGTTTACTCCCAACCCAACCTGTTTAAACACGCCTTTATGACCTGTCGTTGGCTCCCAACAAGGTTTTTCAATAATGCATTTCTCTTCGTCACATTAGGACACCTTCAAAAGGCACACCACCACACCATAGCATCTAAAGCAGTGGTGCCACACAGCTGGATGGGACTAAGCCTAGGATGATAGGATATGGACATCACCTCCCAATAAGAAGGTTGAAGGGGAGAGAAATCTGAAGCCAAAGGAGAGAATAGCATCAGAGCCTAAACTGTGAGAATCTGGTCTGCAGACAACTATGGATGACAGTGGGAGCCTCAAGATACATTTGTGGAAACCACATCGGAAATCCTCTGGTGACTTCCCCGTATGCCTAATAGAGGGATGGGAAAAAGCTAGTTACCAAACAGAGTACATCCGAGAGATGACCAGAGGAGAACCCAAGGATCAACCCAACTTTAAGAGTTAAAACCTTGGTCTCCTCTCTGATGCACATTTGACCTGATCTGGTTTACAACATTTTCTATATGTTTTGGTTGGTTCATATTGGGTCTTATCTCAGATGAATTTTGTCATGGGGGTGGGGGGCCTGTGACCCTCTTCAATTTTTGTTGTTTTTTTTTTTTTTTGTTTTTCAGTATATGAAACCTAGGATTCATGAACCTATAGGGACAGCAAGTAGAATAAGGGTTTCTGGGGGTACAGTGAGGCAGGGTCAAAGGGAGCTGAGGTCAGGAATTCAAGAGAAAGAGGGTGTTTTTGAAACTGGTGGTGGTAACAATACTACTTGGTGTGATTGAACTATGAAACATGATACCTGTACTACCTCCCAATAAAATTGTTTTGGGGGAAAAAAGAAGGTGAAGGAGGAGGAAAGGGAGAAGGAGGCGAAGGAGAAGGAAGAAGAAGAGAAGAAGGAGGAGGAAGGAAGAAAAAGAAAAGGAGATGGAGGAGGAGGATGAAGAGGGAGAGGAAGAAGAGGAGGAGGAAGAGGAGGAGATGGTTCAATACAAACAGTGACTTCTGAGAAATCTGCTGGGCCAGTGAACTCCAAGGCAGAGAGGTCAGCTCCAAAGGTTCTGGCACAGGGTTTTGGAGACCCGATCCATTTATCAGTGGATGTTCTTGAAGGAGACAGGATATTCATAGGGCTTACTTAGGAGAGAATGCTTTCAAAAAAAATGTAAACTGCATTGGTGAGAACAAGGCCAGGAAAGCTGTGACAAAGAGCGGTGTTTTCTTCCCCTATCACAACAGCACCCCTTTGAGGGTCACGAGGGGTCCCCTAGGAAAATCCCACCCCGCTCCCCTCCAGCCCTGATCTTACCCCTGCTGATAACTCAGAAGAACATTGAAAGGAAGCACCAGCCTGCTCAGGACAGGGTTACAGAGCTCCTCTAGCACTGCCGAGAAGGGCGCACCAGGCACCTGGCTGAAGGTGAACTTCCTGCCCAAACGCACAGTGTCCTCGCCATGCGAGAAAGAATGCCACTACTCATGCCAGCAGCTGTTTGCTCAGCGTTCTTGTAAGCCACTTCGCAGTGTCTCACCTCTGACTCCTGGGTGAAGCTGTGCAGCACAGGGAACTGCTTCTGCTCATATCTCCTGATAGCAATGAACACCACCCACCCACCCGCCCTGGCTTCTGAGATGGCTTATTTTAAACCCAGTAGGTTTAAACTAACCAGTCTCCATGTGGGGGCTTTTTTCCATCCTAGCAGTGCAGTCTTACTCTTTCAGTTGGTGGATATGACAAAGCTTAGGGCCACCGGAACCACAAAGCGTGGTTTCCAAGGTGAGGGCCAGGGTCATTCCAGTAGTTCTCCTTCCCTTTGATGAACCCAGACACTACTGCCACACATTCCCCTTTCTGTGATCCCACTTGGCCACCTGTCCACTTGAAGGCAGGAAGTGGTGATATCTGCAGAGTCTTCTAGCTCCGTCAGGCTATAGGTCCACTCCACACCCTCGGGCTGGTGTTGGGGAGATCAGATGGGATTGGTGGAGAGAAATAGGGTGCAGACAGTACTTCCTGCTCTAGCACCCCCTAATTGCAAGATAACATTCCCTGGGGCTCACAGCCTGTCTCCAATTGCCAGACAGCCAGAAGGCCATTGGCAAGAAGGCATCAACTGCTAACACAGACTCTCCCTGAAGGCCACATCCTGGTGGGCAGCGACTTGGATACTCCTTAGTTCAGCAAAAGTCACTTGTATTACTTTCAAGAATCAGAGAGCAGGCAACAGCTAACGTTCCATCCTGAGCAATTCTCCCCCAAAAGCTGCTGGAGCAGAGATGGCAAATCCTGGTTACACACCCCACTTTCTGCCAGGGGCCAGAGCTTCGGTGGCATCTCACTTTCTGTTCAACCCCTGACACACATGCCATGGGCCATAAACAAAGGAGACATGTGCCCTCCCCACACCCCATTTGAGGAGCTCCAGGAATTGTATATCCACAGCCTGTATCTTTTATCCCTATAAACAAACACCCTGCCATCGATCCCCTCCCCTGGACTTCCTGAGGAGGGGAGATGGTTACCCCACAAGTATATCTTTCTAACCTTGCTTACAAACATTAAGCCTCCATGGGGGGTTGCGGAGGTGGCAGGAGGGTGAAGGTTTGTTCTGAAGCCCCAAAACTCCACAGGACAAGGAACTGGCCCTCTGGGAGAGGTAGGCAGAGTGAGTCAGCGCCTAATGTTGGAAAATCTCTGTTGGAGGCCTTTTTGTGGTGGGGTGGGTATGGGATGGGGGCAGGGGTTGGGGAGGATTAAGAAAAGGAAAACTTTTTGACTAGGAAACTTAGATTTAAATTTGACAGTCAATATTAGCCATGATTTTTTTTAGTGTAGATTTTGATTCTACCCAAATTATGTGTTCTTCTAACACCAACACACATACATACACACACATAAACACACACACACAACTATACTATACTATTACTTCTGGTTTTATTGAACTGTCTTAGGGAAAACTGCTTAAAATATTTGTGTGTGTGTGTGTGTGTGTGTGTGTGTGTAAGGAGGTAAGTTTGTGTGTGAGAGTAAGTTTAAATAAGCAAAGATCACTCTTATTCATAAAGGAAGTAGCCTTTGCCCCTCGGTATTTCCCAGGACACACACTGTCAGGCGTCCTGCTGGCAGGAGGTTTCCTAGTCCTGCTCTGAGGTGGGGGAACCCTGGGCATGGCACTGCTGACCACGAATTCAGCCGCTCCCGAGAAAGATGAGGCCTCTCATTCCCCCCAAGATGCCTGGCTCAGAAACCCAGAGAGATGCTTCTCCCTGTCTTATAGGGCTGCCGTGAGTCGGCATTGACCTCATGGCAGTGAGCTTGGGTTGGCGGGGTAGGGGTGGGTTGTTTTGGAGCAGTGCTGTGGAATGCTGTGTGCTTCTGGGATGATCCCTTCCCTCTCTGCACCACAGCTAGCTCCCTCTGGAGGAAAATGAAGAGGCTGGAACTGAGAGTCTCTGCTGTCCCTCTAGATTTACAGCTGCACTTTGACGAAGAAACATCAGTAAAACGTTACCAGGTTTTAACCCTCCTTCCCCAATCCCAGGCTCACCCACAGAGCAAGTCGGTAAAGGCAGCACCCTTCACCTTGCCCACAGGAAATTTGACAAGCAGCTGCTTCCTTTGAGAAATCATTTGATTTATAGGTGGCATTTTAGGTCCTCTCACACCTGTCACTGCTCAAACGACCACTCCCTGGGCATTTCCACGATGGTTCTTTATTCTGTGAGGCTGCCCCTGCCACATCCATCAGGTGACTCCCAAGGAACCACCCCATAATGGCCAGCCGAGCTCTCTAATGGGTGCTATCAAATCAGGCTTAATGCTCACTGCACCGAGCAGTCACTTTGAAAGTATGTGTTGCTTTCTCAATCTCATTTCATTTCTGCCATTAGCCACATTAAAAAATATAAATCACTGTGAACATCCTTCAGGATGGAGGTGAACCCTCTTACCTCAGAGCTGGTCACACGCTAAGCAAGGAGGAGGTGCATTGTGGAATGGGGAGGGGACACGAGTCAATGACATAATCTGGGTTGTGATCTTAAGGAAGACACTTTCCTTCTCTGGGCCTCAGTTTCTTTGTACCATAAGTGCAGGTTTGATTAAGGACCCCAAGCCCCCAAAAGGACCTTTAGTCCTGACCTGCAGGCATGTTGTCCAATATCTTTAGCAGTGTCCCCTGTTGCTATGCCAATTGCCCCTCAAAGCATTCTTGATGGCGTCCTCTCTCTGGTGAGATGTCCTTTAATGTTGTTGTTGTTGTTGTTGTTGTTGTTTTGGGGGGGAGGATGATTCTTCAGAGCCATGGCCACCTCCACCAGGGAGAGCTGTGGGCAGTAAACAGAGACCTAACTTACACACTCAGCACAAGCTGGGACCATTCCCCACCCCTGGACCCATGTCAGGTGTGCTGTTTGGGGCTGCATTCTATACTGAGTCCTGCAGGGGTGAGAACATGTCTGGGTGTACGCAGGAGCGCTGGTGGGACAGCGGGAAGGAAGGGCTTGGCTGTTAAGTGGGCTGTGGTTCAAACCCACCCTCCACTTGGCAGGAGAAAGCTGGGACCCTCCACTTGCATAATGATTCACATCCCTAGAACTTCCCCAAGCAGTTCTGCTGAACCCTCCAGGGCCAGAGTGGGCCCAGACCAACGTGATGGCCGGGGGAGCCCATGGATCTGTGGGTCTCAGGTCCCCGAGTAACAGGCAAAGGCCCAAGCTCCCCCTGATGGTCTAGAGCCAGACTTTCAAACTTCCTATGATGTCAACCTCTTTTAAAGAAGGGAACTGATGTGGAATCAGAAAACAAAACAGAGGAAAGGTGGTCTTTCACAAGTTCAGCTTACATATTCAAATGTATGACATGTTGCCCCAAACGCATCGAGAAAGAGCAGGGGGTTACTTTGACAGACTTTGAAAGGTGGAGCATAGGAGTGGGCAGTTGCTGCCTCTGACGCCCCTGCATCTGAGAAACGTGGGTCTTTTGCTGTGTTGGGTGACAGATAGCTTGTCAATGGGGAGACAATTACGTGATAGAGCCATTGCAGTCTTGGCTGCTCTTCGAGTATCCAGAGAGAGCAAATGTGCTGTGCTCAAGTGGCCCTGAAAGAAATTATAGATGGCAGTGGGGTAAGAACACACTGGCTGCTGATGTCTCAGAGATGGCAAGGGACCAAATAGAGAATGGATATGATTTCTGATTTTTGTTGTAAGCATCATCTTAAACTATCACATAAAGACATAAATTTAACATCTGTACCATTTCTGAATCGCTCACATAGAATGCTCACATTGCTTTGGGCATGGAACATGGCGGACCTGACTGGCTAGGCAGTCCCCCAGCCTCTGGGTGGTGCCAATGGTTTATGAGCTTAGCTGCCAACCCAACAGTTGGAAGTTCAAGTCTACCCATAGGCACTGTGGAAGAAAGACCTGGTGATCGACATCTGGAAAACTATCTGCTCAAACCCTCTGGGGCACAATTCCTCCCTGACACTCATAGGCTGCCATGCACCTGCCCAGACATCATGGCCACTAGCCTGCAGTCTGTCTGGGTTACGTGGACAACACAGCACTCTACCACCCAAAAGTGCCAGGGAAGAAAACACGGTTCTACCCTGACTCCTCCATGGGGCTGGACTCTGCTCAGTGGCCAGCAGTCTGTCTCAGGCCTGCAGACTACATGTCCCTCTACCACCCACAGCAGGAAAAGGGCCCGTGGCAAACTGCCAGCTGTCCCTGTGTAGATTTTAAAGTCAGCTTCTCGAGGCTCCTACAGTCTGTCCATTATTCCCTCGTGGGGTCTTTTTTGTCATTTCACCTTGTATTCTGGCTTCACCTTAGCAGGCACCTGGTCTTACCTGGAGGGTCCATGGGGTCACTGTGTTAACGGCAGCAGTCCTTCTTTGAGCCCACCATGGTGGTGAGCTCGGTGGGCTGCAGGAGACTCTGAGGACAAGGCAAATGTAGAGACTGGGAGGGGGGGGGCGTATTGAGTGACCCCTGCTAGCAAGTCTCCTTCCAATGACCACCCTGGAGGCACTGGCTCTTGTGGTTAGTAATAAAGCCATGTTTCCTAAATATGAGATGTGCCAAATATTAGCACTCTGGGGACCCAGAGGTGACTCATCTCAGGCCACCCCCACCAGCTCCCCGCCAGCAGAAAGGTGAGTTCCAGGCTGCCTTCACCCTGGAGAGAAGCTGTGATCACTGTGTCCCTCAGATAGGACTTGTCCATGCACTCGACTTGCTTCCACAATCTTTGGATAATAATTCATTTCCTAGGTCTCCATTAGATCTCAATGTTCATTTTCTTCCACACACTGCCCACTCCAAGATGTCGGAGGGTGACGGACAGCCCAGAGAGCCCATTGTGCTCTTTGGCCCATGGGTTTAGATCCCAGATCGTCATCGTGGGGTGGCCAGAAACCATGAGCAGGTGGGATCTCCCAAATCTGGAAAGACATCGGGTCACATGCTAGTAACACCATATGACAGAAGACATTTCTTTAAGACAACATGATCCTCCGACATTTGTTAGTCAAGGTGTCAGCTGGCACTTCTGGGTCAGAGATGGAGCCGAACTCCCAGCGAAAGTCATTTTGCCGGTGGAGAAAAAGAAAGCAAGGAGCAGCATCTTGCCTAATCTCTCTGGTTTCCTAAGGGGTCGTCAACATGGGAGGAGGGCCTGGAGACTGGAAGTCAGGCTGGTCTTGTCCTTGTCTCTCCAGTGAGGAGATGAGACACAGCACAGAACCCTCCATCGAAGTCCACGGACTCCAGGAGACAGTGTCGATGGCGTGGGGCTGAGAAGAGGTCGGTGAACAAAGTTCAGCATCTCAACCAGCTGCACGGTAGGCATCCTGCATTTGCCGGGGCCTGGGGTGTGGGTTGTACAACCGAGACCGAGGCCCACTTGCTTTGCCTGGGCTCTTGTGGTGGCATCGGTGAGCAAGCACAAGACAGGCACCATCAGGTTCACTCCAGTGCATGGAGACCCCAGACATGTCAGGGGGGCCTGTGCCTCCACGGGGTTGTCTGGGACTGACGTTTGGAAAGTAGACCAACCACTCATCACCATCTATTCAGTGAACAGGGAATTCATTTGATCTAGTAATAAAGCCAATATCTTACTCACCACCATGGTACTCCACACCTGTGGCTCCTGCATGCCAATTGGAATGTCGACAAATCATCTCCATGTGCTAGCAGACAGGTAGGTCTGGACCACACTAGTCTGGACCACACTGGACCACCTTCTTGATCCTCATGATTTCATGTGCCTATGAGAAAGATAATATCCACCTCAGGAGGCTGTTGAGATTGGGACACAATAAGCCCTGGATAAATATTTTTGTTGCTAGCATTGGCTAATGAAAACAAATGAGAAATTGAATCACTCTTTAATCAAAATAGCACATTGGATAGATAAAAGCCTTTCAAGATTTTAATCTCTGAGGGGTTCTGGGTGATGAAGCATTGGGAACCTTTAGACTTGGCAATCCAAAGAGTTTTGGGTTTCAGTGGGACTGTGGAAAATTAAAATGCATGTACATGACTAAGATCTAATTGTGAGACTTGTCACCTTTATTTCATTCTCTTGGGCTGACTCTGCAGACCGTCTGATGTCATAAGCCTCCAGCCCAGGGTCATTGGACAGAATGCATGCCCTGTAGTGACCTCCGTCTAAACTACCTCTGTGTCCCCTCGATTGAAAACTGTTGATTGAAAAGGCCAGAACAATGCAATCTGTCATGAGGACGGTGGGTCACATACAATCAGGATGGCATTCTGTTGACTCAAAAGACACACTTGCACGCAGACGATGACATCTGTGACCTGGGTGACCGGAGGGAGATTGGCGGATGTTTTACCTGAGGAAGAGCTTTCAATCTTACTACCACCCAGTGGTGACTGGAAGTAAGGTGGGTCCAGAGAGCCTTTCCTAGCCTGTTTCACATGCTTCTCAATCATAGGAGCTGCTGCACCACGTTCTTGTGGGTGTTTCTTGGCAACATAGTGGAGCTCGTGTGTGTATATCTTCAAAAAGTTGTAGAATTAAACAGTTTATGGAATATCCCCCAGAAACTTTTTGAAGTCATGTGGGTGGGGGGAGGAGATATATGTGTATGTGGGTGTATTGGTTAAAATAGTCCTATGAAACATAGCATTTGGTTCCCAATTTTTCTTCACACTAATATGTCATGGATGGAAGACAAGGGTTTTGTATTGCTATCGTCTTTCTATGGAAATGGCCTGTAGAAAGAAAGTGCCTGATGAATAACGATAACACACACACACACACACACACACACACACAGTTGCCCTCCTGCCTGCTCCACTTGTAGCGAGAGCTCATTGGAAAGTCTTATTCATCACCAAGAGATCTTGCCCTCAATCCAGGAGCTTTCTCCTGTTGTCAAAGACTTCTGCTTTGTGAAACATTTGATAAATTCAGTGTCTTCTTCATCTGCCACTTGAAATGCAATTGTTGCTTGCGTGGGGAAGGGAAGCTCATTTTTGCAACCCATTTCACTTCAGCACAGACTATGATGAAAGGACTAGACATGAATAATTCCAAACCAGAGCCTGTTAATGAAACAGAACTACAACTACACAAACTGGCCTGCTGTTCACTGGGAGCCTCTTCCTCTTCACTTGATTAGGATGACGAAATGATATTTTTACCAAGACGAATGAAGTCACCCTTATCAGATTATTCCCAAGGCTGGCTGCAAAGTGTTTGTTTTTCTAGAATAAAAAAGTTCTCAATGTGTTACTTGCAATAAAGTTTGTTTTCCAGTGTTCACAGCCTGTCTCTGGTGAGTGATTAAGAAAGAGGGGGTTCAAGCAGCTCCTAGAGCACTACTAGGTAAGGACTGGTCTGCTCTCTGCAAGCTCAGGCCTCAAATCACCAGGCTTTCCTCAGGAGAAAGAAAGAACAGGGAGGCAGAAACCAAATGCACTTAGATGTCTACACTCAGGGTCTTTCTGACTTGTCAGTCCCTTACCAGATGCACAATTACAAAGTCATCCTGCCATGCCTGACACCCACCCTCAAAATGTCCATTGTGCTACAAAACTCACTAGCCCCAAACCAAACTCGCTGCAATCGAGTCCTTGGCAGCTCACAGCGACCCTATGGAGCAGGGTGGAACTGCCCCTGTGGGTTCTGAGGCTGTAACTCTTCACAGGAGTAGAAAGCCTCCTCTTTCTCCCATGCATCTGCTGGTGGCTTCACATTGCTGACCTTGCAGTTAACAACAAATGCCACCAGGACTAGAAATGGTGATTAGTGTGCTCTGTAATCCCTACCCCACTCCACAATCCACCCAGTACCTGCTGCTGTCCAATTGATTTCAACTCACAATGACCCTATAAGACAGAGGAGAAATTCTTCCCCAAGTTCCCAAGACTGCAGTATGGGGGCAGAGAGCCTCATCTTCCTCCTGTGGGCAGAAAGAAGTGGAGAAATTCCCACTACCCAATAAGGAACAGCCGGGCTCCCGCCCTCTCTCTAGGGGAGCTGTTGGCCACTGTGGGGACTACCTGTTTGTAAACAAAAGAACAATCCTTTTATGTTCAATTCTCACCACCTCCAAAATGACGTGTTTCCCCGAAAATAAGACAGGGTCTTAAATTTATTTTTCCTCAAGAAGATAACCTAAGGCTTATTTTCAGGGGATGTATCAGTACAACAATCTACACTTATTCAAATATAGTTAAGTCATCTTCTGGAACATCATCATAACTCTCCAAACCCTGAATTCCATCCTGAATTTCTTGCGACTCTATTTCCTTTTGAATCATTGGCCCCCAACCTCTCGTATCGAGTAATAGAGCACTCATTAAATGAGCACTCATCCATGTAATCTCCTCGGAATGCATTGGTAACAACACTGTCAATGATTTTATCCCATGAAGTCTTCACCCAAATAATGACTTCTTGCAGGCTAGACTTCACAAAGTTTCCATGTTGGTTTCTTGTCATTCTACTTTCAATGTAGTTGTTAATTTTCATGCACAAAGGGTCTTTGAATGGCTTGTTTACTGCAATATGAAGAGTCTGCAGATAGGTCAGGATGAAGCAGATGATAAAGGCTGCCCATCTTCGTCACCGCTCTGCAACGAAATGCGTGGGTGCTGCAGTTACGCTGCGTAGCCACGCCTATCATTAGGTCTTATTTTTGGGGTAGGGCTTATATTGGGCAAATGCTGAGAAATTCTTCTTGGACTTATTTTATGGGCAGGTCTTATTTTCAGGGAAACATGGTACTCTTTAGAAAACCTGTCTTTCCCATTCTTTCTTTCCTGGCAACACTAAATCCTTCATAAGCATCCTCCCAGAAAAATCTCCGTGGAGCTGTCTGATAACTTTGATGGGGGGGAGGGGGGGTAGTTTAAAGTCTTGTCTGATTGAATGATAAGCTTCTAAGAGTGTTCCCTTTGGAGAGGTAGCAGAAATCAGCGATCTTGCATGGAGTGTCCAGAGAGTGGAGCAAAAGAGCCAATCCTGCCTGGTCTTTTTATGTAGGAATTTTTCCTTTTTGAAATTCTTAGAACACATATTGCTAAATCATAGGAAGGAGGCTCAGGATCCCAAATTAGGACACCTAGCTGGCTTGGTGGTGTAGCAATTTTGAGTTGGGTTGTTAACCTCAAGGTCGGCAGTTCAAATCCACCAACCAGTCCAAGGGAGAAAGAGGAAGTCTCTACTCTTGTAAACAGTGATTGCCTCAAAAATCTTCAGGGACTGTCCTATCATGTCCTAGAAGGTCACTATGAGTCTGAATCTGCTGGATCACTGTGAATTTTTGAGTAAGGAGGCTTAGACAGTTAACCATTGGGCTGCTACCCATAGGGTCGAACCATAGGGTCACTGCTCAGGAGAAAGATGGGGTGTTCTCCTCCTGTAAAGAGTGACAGTCTCAGAAACCCCAAAGTGGTCCTGCCCTGGCCTAGAGGGTGGCCTGAGCTTGGATCTACTCCACAGTACGGCATGTCGGTAAGGAGCTAATACTTAAAGGATAGGGACCCTAGTGGGTTTCAGGGACAATCCTCTCAATGCCCCTTGTCACATCCTGGCTTCTCTCCATACAAACAAACACAGTTGCTTTATTTGCAGTGAGCAGCAGGAAGTTCCCAATCCAGTAGACAATGTCAGAGACTGGGTGATGGCTATTACAAAGTTGAGGGGAGGTAGAATAGAAGACCTCAAGTTTCCTTCTGGTTCTAAGGTCATGAGGATCAACCTTCTGTATCTTATCCCTGAGAGTTACCTATGGTTTGGAAGCAATTGGTACAAGTCACAAGGAATCAGACTTGGGTGTTTATCCTCCTCCCATGTGGGAGACAATAAACCCACAGGTGCAGACACTTGGTAGGAGCTGCAGGACACAGGAAGATCGCTAGACCAGATGTTGATTGTGGAGAATGCTAGACTAGCTGGTATTAAAACAAAGCAAACTCATAGACTTCTACTCTTCCTGCGGTGTTTCTTCAATAACACCATGGCTCTGATTTCTTAGGTCACAGACTATGTCTTTACTGTTGTTATTTTAAGAAAGCTTTGTTGAAGTTAAAGAGCCTGGGTGGCAAGGTGTGTTACACATTGGGCTGCTAACCACAAGGCCAGCAATTTGAGTCCACCAGCAGGTATCAGGAGGGATGGAAGGCTGTGTCCTCTATAAAGATTGACAGCACTGGAAACCTGAGTGAGCAGCTCTGTGCAGTCATACAGGGTCACTGAGTCAGAATCAGCTCGGTGGCAATGGTTGGGGATGAAATCATTGGTTAAGGTTAAGTCACATAAAACGTGTCCATAAACAGTGTACAGTTTGATACGTTTTGGCCTGTGTCTTTACACGGGAAACCATCACAATCAAGATGGTGACTCTGCTCACCCCCACATGTCTCCTCACCAACCCGGGAATTTTTCCACTCTTTCTGGCACCTCCCACCAACTCAGTCTCTGGCCCCTCCTCATGTGTCTTTTGATACGACAGACAAGTTTGTATTCTGTAAAAGCTTTTGTGCTGTTGCTCTGTGCAGTCAAATCAGTTATGACTCAGAGTGACGCGACAGCCCAGAGCAGAACTGGCCCAGAGGGTTTCCAGGCTGAGACCGGGACAGACGCTGGCCTTTCTCCTGAGAGCTGCTGGCAGTGCCTGCCCTGACTTCTCAGTTCACAGCCCCCCTAACTGCACCACTGGGGCTCCTTAGAGCTTTATGTAAATGGAGACTTTATTCTTCTCTTACTCTGGCTTCTTTCATGCAGCCTAACAAGTTTGAGATTCATTCACGGTGTTCCTCATCGCGATGGTTGATTCCACTTTATTGCTAAGTGGTATTCCATTGTATGGATAAGGCCAGTCTATTTATCCATTAGCTTATTGATGACATTTGGATGACTTCTCCTTTGGGACTATCACGAAGAAAGTTGCCTTGACTATTCCTGTGCAATTCTTTGTGTGAACATATGCTTTCATTCTCTTGGGTAACTATCTAAGAGGGAAATAGCTGGATCATATGCTGAGCATATGTTTGAATTCTTTTTTTAAAAGCCTCTTTTCAAAGATGGTAGTAGTATTTCACATGCCCATCAGGGTGTAAGAAATCGCTGGTTGTTCCACATCTTCCCCAACACTTGGTGTGATTAATCTTTTTTTTTTAATTTTAAACGTTCTAATGGTGTGTATTGTTGTTTTTGATTTACAGTTCTCTTTATATGATTATTAAGTAGTCAAATCAAGGCAGTGAAAATATACTGTTTGTTTGTTTCCGGACCGAGTAAAAAGGTTACTTTTTAAAGGGGTTACTTTTTAAATATAATGCAAAGCATCACTTATCCAACCATTCTACCACAAGTTGTGCAAAATATTATCCTTTCTCTCCTGAACTGACTTTGGACTTTTGTCAACCATGAATTAGCTACATGAGGGGGTTTCAAAATGTTCATGGGAAAAAATTGTATTATGCAGTGGTTAAGGGCTTGGGTGCTAATCAAATGGACAGTGGTGGAAAGACAAAAGGCCTGGGCCGTCTGCATCCCTCCAGATTAATGCAGCTTTGGAAACATGCAGGTCAGTCCTACTCTTCTAGGCAGCAGGGTGGTCTAGATGGTGTGCAACAGCATCTAAAGTTCTACACATCTTTTCACAACTTTTTTCCTATCCATATACCCTTGTTTAATGAGGTGTCTCTTTAAATATTTTGCCCATCTTATAATTGCATTTTTTGGGGGGGCCATCACTGCTCTCCGGCGGTGGAGTAGGAGGCCCAGCCCCACTGCTGGAATTGAACCTCCATCCCAGTGGGCCGCAGTCCCGCGCACAACCTCTACGCCACCGGGGCTCAGCCCAATTGCATGATTTTTGTATGCAGTTTTGAAAGTTCTTCATATTGTCTCAGTGTTAAATGTTTTTAAAAACATCAGAGCTTTGCAAATATCTTCCCCAAGTGTGTGGCCTATTTTTTAATTCTCTGAGCAGTGAGTGTCTTTGGAAAAATAAAGCCTGAATTCCTAGGCAGTTTGAAGATATTAGTTTTTTAAACAGATTGTGACTTGGGTTTTGTAATTTTGGCCACAAAGATGTTGTCTTATATTTTTGTCTATATATTTTATTGTTTTGTTTTGGGGCATCACTGCCTCTGGTGGTCATGGGCGCTACCTAGTGCTGCTCCTGAGAGCCACCACTGGATTTGAACCGCCAAGCCCGCGGGCCGCAGTCCTGCACTCAACCACTTATGCCACTGGGGCTCAGCCCTTATATTTTATTGTTTTATATTTTATATTTATGTTTATGATTCACTTGGGGTTACTTTTTAAATATGATGCAAGGTATCACTTATCCAACCATTCTATTTCAAGTTGTGGAAAATGCTATCATTTTTCTCCTGAACTGACTTTGAACTTTTGTCAACAATCAATTAGCTACATGAGCGGGTTTCAAAATGTTCTTGGAAAAAAATTGTATTGAAAGATAATGGAATTTATTCCTGAACTCTTTGAAGCCCCCTTGATCATGGGGAGTTTGCTGAACTCTCTAGTCAGACTGTATTTGCCTATTGTTATACTAAGAGCTTACTGTTTTGTTGATTACCTGAAACCAGTCTTAAAACAATTCATGAACTTTCTCCAACTTTGTTCTTTCTCAAGCATGTTTTGACTCTTTTATTTCCTTTGCATTTTCATGAATGTGAGAAGCAGCTTACCACTTTCTACAAAGAGAAAGAAAGAGAACGCTTTCTGAGGGTTTTACCCCAGGTCAACTGAGAGAGAATGGACATGTAAATGCAGTTCTCAAGGAGGACATTCAGCTCTCCAGTAAGTCAGAGTTTCTCAGTGGTTTCTCTCAGCAGGGCTTTGTAGTCGTCAGTCTCCACCGTGTTCATTATGTAGGTCTTACATGTCTTTTGACAGATTTGTGTCTAAACATTTTATATTTTGTGATACTATCGTGAGTTTTTTTGTGTGATATTTGTTGTGGCTGGTGAAGAGAAATACAATCAATTTGCATATGTAGATTTTGTATTCTGCAATCTTGCAAAACTCACTTGTCAGCTCTTAATAGCTTTTCTGGTAGATTCCATAGGACTTACTCCCTAGAAGGAACTCTAGTTATTCATTGGGCTACCAAGCACCAGGTCATCTGTTTGAAATCACTCTGGGGGAGCAACAAGCCTTTGTACTCCAGGAGAGGGTTGTGGACTCGGAGACCCAGAGCAGCAGTTCCACCTCACTTAGCAGGCAGGGTTGCTATGAGTTTGAATGGACTCCAGGCAGTGAGTTTGGTTTAGGTTTGGGGTTAGTCCACAGATAATCAGGAAGGAAAGGGAGAGACAAGTTTCCTGCTTTGTTTCCGGTCTGAATATATTTTATTCTTATCTCATTACACTGATTAAACAAGAACCCTCTGTACAATGTTGTATAGAAATAGCCAGAGTGTGTGAACACCTTGCCTTGTTACTGACCCTAGGAGGAAAGCAGTCCATCTGTTGGCACTATGGACTCAGACTTTGTCAGAACTCCCGTTCATCAAGTCGAGGTAATTCGCTTCTATTCTTAGTTGACTGAGCATTTTCTAAATCAAAAATGGATGATGGACTTTCTCAAATGCTCTTTCTGCCTCTACCTTTTGTGTCTATACATCCTGTATACATTTGTGTATTCTGTGTACACAATATGATATATTTTGTTGCTTTTACTTTAAATAATTACCTTTGGATTAAGCAATAGTAATATTGTTTTATACTTACTTGCATAGTTATATCTGTTGCTCTTTTTTCATCTGTATCACCATCCATATTTTCCTCTTGTTCCTTTTTCCTTCTGCCTGAAGATTTCCTTCAATTTTTTTTTGGCAGGGGGGCGGTAGTAGGGGTCAGCTGTAAATGCATTTTTAAAGTTTTAGATATTTGAAAATGTATTTTTGCCAGTTTTGAAAGAAGATTTTGCTGGACATTGAATTCCAGGTTCATGTTTTTTTCTTTAAGTACTTTAAAGATATGTATGATATCTGTTCTGTTTTGTTTTGCTTGCAGCAGATCTGACTCATTGCAACCCCAGAGAACAAAGAACAAAGTTAAAACCTGCCTCTCAGGACTTCTGAAACAGACTGTGCCTCTTCACACTCCTCACCTAAATACGCAGAAGGCTCAGTGAATGGAGGGAGCTGGTCTGCCATGCAGATTTCCTCTTCAACACCATCACATCCCTTCTGAAAACAAGCACTGAGGGAGGTCTCCTCCACTGTCTCTCACCCAAACTCCACCATACATTGGATGTTTGTTGTTGCTTCCATTTTAGCAGAGTTCATATTTCTCTGACATGGGCTGCTTCCAAACTGGGGTATAACTTATCCTTCTTAGTGCCTCAAACTAGGTCTTGTTTGGACATATTAAGTTGGTCTGAGTGTATGGATTGGAGGGAGAAGGGGGATGAAGCCCATACATAGTTCTCACATATGACACGTTTTCCATGATGTGTATATGTGAATTGGAGCCAACGTGAGGGTAATGGGCTTTGTTTTGCATTGATAGGTGCCTGTGGGGTGAAGTGGTTGAGCACACTCAGTCGCTAACCACTAATCAGCAAAAAGATAGAGCAAATCCACTTCTGTGATTTACCCTCTTGGCACCTGCAGTGGATTCTACTCTTTTCTATCTGATTACTCTGGAACACCTCACAGAAAAGTGCTGTATGCAGCATGTGTATACATTTCATCTTACACAAACATAGAGTACGGAAGCCTATGGGGAGGGAAAAGAAAGCGGGAGATGGAACTTTGAATAAGTACATAATTAAACACTGAAGAGCTCAGCCATTAAAGTCCCAAGTCAGGAATAAAGCACAAACTAGAGGAACCCTGGAGGTTTTGCTAATTGCAAAGTCCACAGTTCTAATCCACCAGCTTCTCTGAGGGAGAAAAAGGAGGCTTTCTACTCCTGTAAGGTTGATAGCCTTGGAAACCCAAAGGGGCAATTCTACTTTGTCCTATAGGGTCACTATGTGTCACAATTAATTTGAGGACAGTGGGGGGGTTGTTTGTTTGTTTTTAATACAAACTGGATGAGACAAACCTAGTGTATGACATTCAGATGAAAAACTAAATTTTTCTGGGAACTGAAAATGGAATTTTCTTCACCAGATTTTCAGAAGTAAAACCTAAACATTTCTCAAACTGAAATCTTAAGCCTGATCCTTGGCTCTGAAGCAAAGAGAGTTCAAAGGTCGGAATCAGCATGTCTGCGTTCTTCCTTGCTTTCAAAGGGGAGCATACGCGCTTTCTCTAAGTAGGCAGTCATGTCATCCATTAGTGGCCTACTGCTGCTGTAGCAAAATAGGCCTAAAATGATAAAAATCCATCCTTTAACATTTTTTGGCAGTCAGGAATATCAACCTGGGGATGGGGTGGGGGTGCCAATATGTTGCTCTCTGGGCAGTTTCTGGGGGAAAGGACCTTTCTTTCTTTGTTTCTTTCTTTCTTTTTTTTGTTTGGGGGGGGGGGCATCACTGCTCACCGGTGGTGGGAGTAGGAGGCCCAGCCCCACTGCTGGAATTGAACCTCCGACCCAGTGGGCCGCAGTCCCGCGCACAACCACTACGCCACCGGGGCTCAGCCCTCTTTCTTTGTTTCTTTTTCTTTCTTTCTTTTATGTGTATGGAGAGAGCTTTATATACAAGAGCAATTGAATATTGAGAAAATATTCCAGCTCAGTCCAGATCAAGTCCATAAGTTTGGTAGTAGTTCATATGTCCTATCCCAATCTATTGAGTCCTCTTCAGACTTACGAAACACATGCAATGATGTACAGTGCAGGAAGATCACAGGCCAGTGGGGGGAAGTCTTGTGGATCCAGTGGCATTGCAAGCATCTCAGTGCTGTTAGAGGTCTCCATGTGACCCCTGCCACTCCCAGGGCTCTGGGTACATCAGGGTAGCTTCATTTGTCATCGCTTCAGAAATGTCTCACAGGGAATGAGTCAGTGTACCGCCTCCAGTGAGTTATTTATCTACATAGCACATGCAAATGTGGTCATCAAGCTACCCCCTGATTGACAGGCTACACTTCACAAACTCCACATGATTGAGGACCTTTCTTGTTTCCCAGCCTCAGGCATGCCGTGGTTGGCAGCTGCAGCTGGACTCGGTCTCTGCCTCCAGGGTCACACACTCTCTTCTTCACTTCTTTTATCTGCATCACCCTTCTAAGGACCCCACCAATTTGGGATTAGAACTCACCCTACTGATAATATTTTCAAAGACTGCATTTCTCAACAAAGTCACATTCCTTAAAACTTTTGAGTTAGAACTTCAACATCTCCAGGGAACAAAATTCAATCTGTAAATAAGTCACTTGAAAGAAAAGATGATCAAAATGCAACTAGTGGTCTCTTCCTGTAGCACAGGCCATCTTCTAGCCTGTAAAACAATCAACACACATAAAGAATGTGTTTCCCAGAAGAATCCACCCAAAGCCAAAGATGAAAAGATAGGGAGGGGCAGGGAAACCAGGCAAATGGGAATGGGGAGCCAGGGAAAGTACTGACACTTCGTGGGGATTGTAACCAATGGAAAAAAGGTTGAAGTTGTCAAGGATTTGCTCTTGCTTGAATCAGCTATCAATGCTCATGGAAACAGCAGTTTAGAAACTAAGCCATCAAGGAGGTTAATCTGAAGACAAAAGTGCTCATGACCATGTCATGGTCTTTTCCATTGCCTCATATGCATGTGCAATTTGCACCTTGAAAAGGAAGACAAAGAAGAATTTATGCATTTGAATGATAGTGCTGGCGAAGAATATTAAAAGAACTCATCTTGAAAAAAACAGAATGCTCCTTAGGGGCAAGGATGATGAGACTGTCTCACTACTTTGGACATGTTGTCAGGACAACCTGCTTGGTAGCGAGGAAGCAAGACAGAGGAAGACTCTTGACAGAATGGATTGACACTGTGGCTGCACCAATAGGCTGGCATGTAAGAACAGTGGTGAGGACGGCACCAGGTCGGGCAGTGTTGACTCTGGGTATGAAGCCACTCAATGGCATGGGACAGCCACCACCACCACCACCCAAGTCAAAGAGCTATTGGTGTATGAGCTATTGATGGGAAAGACACATCGGCCATGTTCACGTTTATCTCACAAGACTCCAGAGCTCTTTAAATACTTATTTTGCATACATAAAGTATATATTTCAATAGTAATTTATAACAACAGAAATCATTCCAAATCTCAATAAAGAAAAAAAATTAAGAATAAAAGAGAGGGCTGAGCCCCGGTGGCGTAGTGGTTGTGCGTGGGACTGCGGCCCACGGGGTTGGAGGTTCAAATCCAGCAGCAAGGCTGGGCCTCCTACTCCCACCACCAGAGGACAGTGATGCCCCAAAAACAAAAAGAATAAAAGAGAGAGGAGAAAAGGCAAACTTCACAAAGCAGTGAAACATATTGATCTGGCTTTTCTAAGCAAGGAGTAAATAGAACATGACTGAGGACTGAGAGAGAAGAAATAGGATCCACTCTGCAAGCATGCCAATGAGGTTGTCAAGGAGCATCCAACAAGA
Source organism: Nesogale talazaci (assembly GCA_004026705.1). NCBI lineage: Eukaryota > Metazoa > Chordata > Mammalia > Afrosoricida > Tenrecidae > Nesogale > Nesogale talazaci. The sequence continues at coordinate 79,011 of PVJH01004975.1, forward strand.
GAAACAAGGCTGAAAAGTTGAATTGTCTCCACCTCGCACTGGGTCTGATTGCACTGAGGTGCAGATTGAAGAGATTGTATTTCATCCTCTTGCCTGCGAGGAGTCATGACGATTCTTTTAAGAGTGTGAAGGTTGTCATGGAGGTTGACCCAACACCACCAAGCAAACCACTTAGTGCTCACATCTCTGAATAGACCTAACAGCATCTTAGTGGCTTGCTGTTGGGGTCAGGCAGTGGAGGAAGGGAAAGAGAAAGGAGAGGTAGGCTGGGACTATGAGAGAAAAGTTGGTTGGCAGAAGGGAGTTCATTTCAAAAGGGGTGTTTCCATGGGTATCATTTTTCCCATCCTGGTTGGGTGGGTGAGTGGAGTTCCTTGGGAGTATGTTTCTTAGGTATTTTATTGAGTTTCAACTAACAGGAGTGGCAGCTCACCTCCAAAATTTCTATCTATTTCTGTCTCTTCTCACCTTTTTTTTCCCCAATGATTTTATTGTAGGCTCTCACAGCTCTTATAACATTCCATACATAATTTGTATCAAGCAAATTTGTACACATTGCCAGATTCATTTCCAAATATTTTCTACTTGAGCCCTTAGTATAAGTTCTTCTTTCCCCCTCCTTTCCTTTTTTTTTTGGCATCACCGCTCTCCTGTGGTGGGAGTAGGAGACCCTGCCCCACTGCTGGAATTGAACCTCCTTCCCAGTGGGCTGCAGTCCTGCGCACAACCACTACGCCACCAGGGCTCAGACTTTTCTTTTTATAAATCATTTTATTGGGGGCTCAAACAATTCCCATCATGATCAATACATATGTCAATTGTATGCAGACCACATTTGCACACTTGTTGTCATCATCACTCTCCAAACATCCTCCCTCCACTTAGGCCCCCAGTACCAGCTACCCATATTTCCCCTCCATTCCACTACCCCTCCCCCATGAGTCCTGTGTTAGTCAGGGTAGACTAGAGAAACAAACTCATAGACACGCATAAGGATATAAGCGTAAGGTTAATATACAAAAGGAATGGAACACTTAGAAAACATCGCAACCCAGTCCAGTTCAAAGTCATAAGTCCAATACCAGTCTATAATGTCTCCTTCCAACTCATGAAGTCACATGCCAGTGGGTGCAGAGTCCCAATACTGACAGGGGTCTCCCCATGACTCCTCATTTCCAGGGCTCAGGATCCATCAACAGCATCCAGTGGTGGTAGAAGCAACTCAGCGTTGGCAGGAATCTCCACATGGGCTTTGCCAGCTTCAGAGGTCTGGTTCCATCACAGTAAGGCCATGTGGCTTCTCCTCTGGCTACTTCAGCTCCTCGGACGCTGCCATCTTGTCTTCTCCGTGATTCATCATCGTGGAGACCAACTCCCAACAACTGGGGGAGAAAGCTTCTCATCTCCATGAGGGAAATATCACAAGATTTCCCATAACTCTCAGGAGAAAGCCATGTCCACACAGAGGCCTCATTGGCTATTTATCAGGGGGTGATCAGTCCTCTGATATACTCACAGCAAGGGTTCAACAGGCAGTTGTGTAGCGATAATTATTTTTTATTTTAACACTGATATAGAAATCACAAGACAGAGAAAAAGGAGCATTAGAAGTTACATATGTATCCTTTCATGGTACGTGCTCACCTCCACCCCAAGGGACACAGGAGAGGGACACAGGAGAGTGGCAGGCTTGAGAGAGGCAGGCTTTTCGAGGCAGGCCTTTTCTATCCTATATCCCATCACTATATACCCTCTGGAGCCAGGCCAGGCCCTTCATTACAGGCAAGGACATACATCACAGGAGAGGGCTGTCTTAAGAGTTATATGGTGATAAGGGGGGGTGGCCTTAGGAATGTCTACATGCCTATGTGACCAGAGGAGTGAAAGGACCAGACCTTAATCTGTGGAGGTAGATAAGCATTTCTATCAGCTAGGGGCCATTAACAATGGCTCTTGAGTCCCGCCCACAGGTTTGGGGGGGGGGGGGGGGGGGTGGTGGTGGTGGAAGGGAGTCATCAACCTAACAGCAGGGGAGTTAGCTCATATTTAGACAATACAGAGGTCTTAAGTAACTGGGACTTCCATAACAAATACTGGTAAATAGTCCAGTTAATCTTGGAGCATAATAATTGTGGAGAAATTCTGTCTTCACCCCACAGCTACTCAATGGCTATCTCCAGATTAACAGGCTAGACTCCACCCCTACATCTCAATCATGAAATTAACATAAGCACATGACTGCCACAAGCCCTTAATAATTTACAAATTGTTATTACTTTTTCATATCATACACTGTCTGATGTGTCCCTTCACTCACTTCCCTATTGTTCGTATTCCAGAGAGGAGGTTATATGTAGCTCCCTGGAACTGGATCCAACTTTTTATACTCCTTCCCTACTGTTCTCACCTTTCAGATGCTTACCAAATACAGATTTAGAAAATGCTAAAGCTGAAGAGAGACCATTGGAACCATCCTATCCTCTCATTCCCACTGTCTTGTGAATAAACTAAAGTGGGAGAGTAACTCAACCCCAACAATGTCCATCTGGTCCCATTTCCTTCTGTGAAACTCCTCAATGGAAGGCTATACTGTATGGTTCAGAGGGCCACCTGTCGTGGTCTGACTCCAGCAGTCCTAGTTCCTGCTAGCGGCCCTGGGGTTGTTATTGGATGTGACTTCTTTCATTTTCAAAAATGAATCCATTTGGATGATAGGGTCACCCTAAGTAATGCTTTCCCATCCATGAGCTTCAGTGTAGAAGCAGGTTGGGGCAGGGGTAGGGGTGTTTCTGAGTTATTGCAGTTCTTGGGCCTCTGTAACTTCATATGTATATACATTTCCTCAATCCATAGATAAAAAAGTAAAACACACACCCAAAACTGCTATGTTGTAAGAGTTTCAGGAATAATGTTGATGCTAAATAGTTGAAAATATTGAAACTTAATAACCCTATGGGACCCATTCCCCTTAACCAGCCACCCTCCTTCCCACCCTTTACCTCTCTCCCTCCAAACCCCTTGTCCACTGCTGGCATCATATGGGTCTTGGATTAAAAAAAGAATACCCGAAAGATGCAAACTTGTGTGTCATTGGCTGAACAAAAGCATTCAGCTGCATGGTTCCTGGCAAGCCATGGATAACAGTGAGCAGAACGGGAATTCCGGAGCACTTTACTGTGCTCAGGTGGAACTTGCACACAGACCAGAAAGTGGCTGTTCAAACAGAACCAGGGAATACAGGATGGTTTCAGATCAGGAAAGAGAGGCATCAGAATTGTATCCTCTCACCCTACTTATTCCATCTGCATGCTGAGCAAATCATCAGAGAAACTGGACTCTATGAAGAAGAGTGGGATCAAGATTGGAGGAAGGCTTATGAATAACTGTGTTAGTCTGGGTAGAATAGAGGAACAAAATCAAGGACATGCATATCGATATAAAGAAAGGGTTTATATACAAAAGGAATGTGACACTGAGAAGGCATCCCAGCCCAGTTCAGTTCAAAGTCATAAGTCTGATATTAACCCATATGCCGAAATCAGTCTATAAAGTCTCCTTCAGACTCACAAAGTCACAGGTCAGTGGGTGCAGAATCCCGGCGCTGGCAGGGGTCTCCACATGGCTCCTCACTTCCAGGGCTCAAGGTTCATCAACAGCATGCCACTCCAGCTTCAGATGTCTGGCTCCATCAGGGCAGAGCTGTGTTGTCTCTCCACTGTCTCCTCCAGCTTCTCAGATGCTGCCTTCTTGTCTTGTCAGTGATTCAGAGACGTCTGAGACTAACTCCCAACAACTGGGAAAGATAGCTTCTCATCTTCACGAGGGAAATATCGTGAGATTTCCCAGACATATCAGGAGAAAGCCATACCCACATAGAGGCCTCCTTGGCTACTCAATGGCTATCTCCAGATTAACAGGCTAGACTCCACCCCTACATTTCAATCATAAAATTAACACAAACACATGACTGCCACAATAACCTTCGATATACAGATGTCACAACCTTGCTTACTAAAACCGAGGAGGTCTTGAAGCATTTGCTGATGAAAATCAAAGACTGCAGCCTCCGGTATGGATTGCAACTCAATGTCGAGAAAACCCACATCCTCCTAAGTGGACCCATAGGTCACATTATGGTCAACAGAGACAAGATGGACACTGCCAAGGACTCGTCGTGCTTGGACTCGCAATCTGCGTGCAGGGATTCTCTGAGCAGATCTGCTGCCCAGACTTCTTTATGGGTGAGAGAGTGAGAGTGTCATTTTGAGAACTAAGGTATGCAAAATCCATCCATGGCATCTTCCCTTGCATCGGGCACATGTGGCCATTGGGCACGGAATGAGAAAGGGAGAAGAAGAATGGGTGCGTGTGGGTGATGGTGCTGGAGAAGGATACTGGAATACCATGCACTGCCAGGACAAACCAATGTGCCCCGAAGAAATACAGCCAGAATGCACATGAGAAGTGAGGCTGTCAGGACTTGGTTTCATGTATTTCGGGCATGTTGTCAGTGAAATCCAAGCCCTGGAAAAGGACACTGTGATGGTAAGATGGTGGGCCACAGTGAGATGGCTGATGGAACTGCAGTCCTGGGCTCACTGCACTGGGATGCCTGGCGGCAGACCAGGCAGGCTTGCATTAGGTTGAACGTGGGCTTGCTCTGAGGCAGACCAGCTGGAGGGCTCTTAGCACACCAGAACAGCACTGCTTTGCCTTCTGGGTTCAGGTCCAGCTGTGAGGAATATTTATCTCTTTGGCTGTGCCATAAGGACTCAGGACTGTCTTTTTTAAGGCATTTCCCTGCATCTAGTCTAACAGGTGAACTCACATCCTTCCTTCAAGATCAGTGGGTTTTTCTTGCAACCTTTCCTGGTAGCCCTGTTTCCCAGTCCCACCTACACACACACACACACACACACACACACACACACACACACACACACACACGACAGAGCAGAAGGCTCCCTCCTCAGGGCCTTCCTGAGCCCTACATCCATCCCAGCCCTGGCACCCATTCCCAGGCAGACTGGGCTGTGTTTACCTGCTTCTCTCCCTCCTGGACCATGATTAGCTTGAGGTCCAGGTCTGCCCTTAAGCTCTGAACACTGTTTGTGTCACCAGGAAGGGGGACAGACAATCTTTCTCAAATGCCCTCATTCAATAAATATGCATTGAGCACACACAGGGCGCACAGCAGGGATCAAAGGCACCCCATGGCAGAGTAACTGCCTGCCTACATCTGGTGAGACCTGTACCTCCTGCTCCCTCCCAAGAGAGTATGTCAGGGGTCTCTGGGCTTGGTTGGGCTTCCTGGAAAGGCTGCAAAACAAATTTACTTTTTCCACAGTTTCTTTGTGAATTAAGCAGCATAAATCTCTGCTCTATTTTAAACAGGGAAAGGGAAGTCTAGGGAGGCTAAAATAACTTTCTCAGGGTCCGTGAGTTGAGTAGCCAGTCCCTGGGGGCAAGGCCTTGTGCCTTGGGCTCCCAGGGCCAGCTGTGGGGGGCAGCAGGACGCTGTGCAGGTCAGGACTGACCTTGCTCTTCCCGCTGCCTGCACCCCTGTTTACCTGGAAATGAGGGGCTTCTCGCTCAGCCGCCCCAACTGCCGTGTTTGTGCAAGGCAGGACTGTGTTTGTACTTGTAGCCAGCAGGTCTCCTCCAGGAGCCTGTCCAAGGCCACCGAGGCCAGCCGAGGAGTGCTCTGTTCACAGTGATTTATTTGAGAAATTCCTGGAGCGGGAAGGAAGATGGGCACAGGCGGGCTGAAGTAAATACCTGGTCTTGAGCAACTTGGTAACTGGGCCTGCAAACCCTTGCAGCACAGACCCAGGGAGAGCAAGAGGGAAGCAGAGAGAGGGTGGAGAGAAGGGGCTTCCTGGGAGGCGGGTCTCAGGCTGAGGCGTGAGAGCCTCTGGACAGGGAGGAAAGTGCTAGAGCTGTGCGCTGTGCTCAGAATGAGAGGACGGCTGTCTTCTTCACACCCTGTGCTAATCACCCTGTGCTCTCTCCTAACCCTTTTCTGCATTCACACCCCTCATTCTTCTTACATTCTGAAGCTACAAACCCTTTGGGTGGCTCTGGGTTCCAGGCACTACTCCCCCTCCTGCCTTCACCACCTTCTTAATTACACACCAGACTGAGGGCCACACATGACTACCCAGAGGACAGAGGCCAGTTCCGCCCTCCTGTAGGGGTGCTGATCTGGAGGTCTGGCTGCAGCCTCACCCCAGCAGGAGCAGGCCGGCGGCCTGTGGGCTCAGCAGTCAGGCAGCTAGCTGCCCTCGCTCCCTCCAGGGAGGGCTTCCTCCAGCTCCAGCATTGATTACATTCCTTGGCAGTCCCTCCCAGTTCAAAAGCAAATAAGCAGCCATAGGGAGGAGGCAGAAGGTGACTTGGAGGTGGCAGAAAACCCCATATTATTCTGTTTCTTTCTGGTGCAGAACCCCTCGCTTCCAGCCATCTGCTGTAAGCCTCTCATCTCCCGCCCCCCCACACCCACTGTGCATCCCACCCCCCCAGACTCACATAGACTAGAGGAGGGGAGGGCATGGGACTAAAGGTGGCTTTTTCTTGAGAGGCAGAGAGAGGGCAGGGTGTTCCTGTGAATGGAGGAGACAGGAAGGGAGGGAATCACTAATTTGGCGTGGAAATAGTGAATGTGGGTGGGACACCCCAGAAACTCCCCTCACACGCCCTTCCAGGAAATCTGCAATGGCTGCCATCTCAGGGACCACCCACAGTGGGGCAGGCCCCCTCCTTCACCCTGAGAATATCTGAGAAGGTCTTGGGACCAGTCTGTAAGCAGTAGTTTTCTCTGACAACTTAGAGAAGCTCCACCCCAGAGTGGGGCTGGGATAGGTTTGGGTGCCCACCTGTTATGGATTGAATTGGGTTCTCCCCCACCTACAATGTGTCAGCTTGACTTGGCCATGAATCTCAGTATTATGAAATTGTCCCTTTTGTGATCTGATGTCAGCAACCCATATATACGTTATCAAGCCCAACTGCTGTGATGAGGAGGAGGTAGCCGAGGGGCTACAGGATTTGAATGTATCTTCAACCTCTTTCTGGATATAGGAGAGAGGAAGCATGGGAGCAAAGAAACCTCTTACCATCAAGGAAGCGAAAAAGGCGGCTCAGTGTGTCTTTGAGACCCAGGTCCCCGTGTTGAGAAGCTCCTGGACATGGGGGAGATTGATGGCAAGGCCCATGCGCCTCTCCTAGAGATGTGGGCCCACAGAGGACACAAGAGGCAAGAGAGAGTAACCCCCCCCCCCATTCACATGTGGTATTTCTGTCATAAGCCACAAAACAAGTCAATTTCAACTCAGAGTAACCCTAAAAGTAGGAGTAGAACTAACTGCGCAGGCCGTTTCTGAGAATGTAACTCTTTATGGGAACAGAAAGCCTCCTCTTCTTTCCTCGGAGAAGCCGGTGTTTTCAAACTGCTGACCTTGTGGTTAGCAGCCCAACATGGAACGAATTATGACACCAGGACTCTTGGGAGAGAACTGGAGGGAGAGAAAGGAAATGGAAATCAGGATTGAGCAGCATAGGGTGGAGGAGTGTATACGATGTTAGTGTTTTAAAGCTGTGTGTACTGGGTGTGCTTGTGCACACTTGCTGCTCATGTATCTTAACCATTAAACGCAACATCTGGCTCCAGCCATTTCGAAGATCCCACAGGGGCAGGCCTATTGGGGGAATGGTTCACAGGATTCTGATCTCAAAGTGGGAGGCCTCTTGGGATCCTCTGATCCCACATCCCCATTTAACATTTAGAGGAGCTGGATTGAAATGCAGAGCAAGTGACATTGCCAAGGCCACCACCTTGAGCTGAGGCAGGTTTTTCTGGCTGCACTAGCCACCCTCCAGCGAGCTGGGCTTAGGCTGTGGCTTTTCCTCTTCTCTCCCCTTCTCTTGTTTCAAAGATTGATTAATGGCTGTGACTCACCAGCACACAGAACCAGTCAGACCTGGGCTCGCTCTGCCTCTTCTCACCGGTGGCCCCTTCTCCCACTGCTCCTGCTTTCTGCAGCCCCAGAGTCCTGGCCTTTTTATAAAGAAGCACATATTGGGCTTGGATCACCTTGGGAGGCCTCTAGTGTTTTGATTTCCAACTTGCAGGCATTATTTATGCCTACATTTCCCAGACATGGTCTCACCCACCTGTCTCTAAGCAGCCACACACACAGTAGGTATGTAGCCATATTAACACAGGGCTGCAATGGTGGTGATCGGTGAAAGTGGGAGTAGACTCACAAATATATATATATATGAATTTGAAAAAGTATATACATATACTTTGTGTGTGTATGTAATGTACACACACACTTTTTTTGTTGGTTTGTTTTTGCTACAGATATAATTGTAGGCATGATGGAGCTGACAGGAAGCAAAGCTAGGGCTACTTTTTAGATATATCCAAACACCTTGAGGGGTGATCTTGGAGGTTCAGGCTCATAGTCACAGAGGACATCAAAAAAGAAAGCAAGAATTTAGTATTGAAAGGATGTGAGAACAGAACTCTCTATGAGCTTTGTAGCATGCCTGCCTGCTAAGAAGCCCTAGTGCTACTGTCTGATTGGTGTTGGCCTGCTCACTTGACAATACAACTACTATGTTAGCAGCCCAGACCCACCAGCCACTACAAAAGAGAACCTTAAGTTGTCAGTTCTTGTAAAGATCGACAGCCTCGGAAACTTTCTATAAGGTCGCCATGAGCTGAAACCAATTCAACTGGAGTGGGCTCAGGGCTTATGTACCTGTTAGCTGAGCAAAATGTGTCATAAAATCTTCACTTGTATTTGAATATATGTGAAGAATTGAAGTAGTGCTTCTAAGCTGAATTAAAATCAAGCCAAATCAAGATGGTAGGGCATGGAGATTTCAGTTGGAACAAGTTGAGAACCCCTTGAGAACAACAATTTCTCGAGACACAAATACAAGTTTCCTGAAGTAACAACATGTAGCCAAATTAGCTCCCTATCCTGTTCTAGAGATGTGTCAGGTTCACAAACAGTGACATGCATTGATCATGTGGATTTTTGATAGATGGTACTTTTGGGATGGGGTCTACAAAGAGTATGTATTCGGTTCTTTGAATATTTCAACCAAGGGTAAAAAGGGAAACATACGTACAGCATGGCCTTCAATGGTACTTCAAAGATGGCTGCTAAGGTGATCTCATAAGGTCATGACTAGAACCGAGGAGAATTTTGAAGATTCCCAACTTGGACTTGTAATTTCTGGGAAATTACATAGTATTTCTGGGAATCCCAGATGATGTCATAGGTTGTTAAACACACAACTGTGTAAATTATGGTTTGAATGTTCATACATGAACACATGTGCTGGCGATCTCGGATGGCAGACATAGGCCTTGCTTCACATTCTTAAGGAGTTTGCTTGTGGAAGAAGATTACCAAGAAATCAAGTCACAAGATGGTCTCTCATTTCCAAATGTGCTAACTTAGGTTAATTGCCTTGAAAAGAAAACTAGTTGTTACCAATAAAACTGAAAACTGATCAATAAGAAACAATGTGTACAGGAAAGAAAACCGTGCAAGGGCAGCAATAAGAAACAGAAACACGGGCTGAGCCCCGGTGGCGTAGTGGTTGTGCGCGGGACTGCGGCCCACTGGGACGGAGGTTCAATTCCAGCAGTGGGGCTGGGCCTCCTACTCCCACCACCGGAGAGCAGTGATGCCCCAAAAACAAAAACAAAAAAAACCAGAAACACGTTCTGAAGGTTTTCACCGTTGGTCTATAATTAGTGCCTGGTGTTGAAGGATATTTGGAAACTTGACATTGTTTTCGGTCCTTCCATACGTCATCAGGGTGGGGTGACGAGGTGGGCCTGAGTAAGGCAAATGGCTGATAGGCTTGGCTGGTCAGTGAAAGGTTAGGAGTTTGAGTCTACCAAGAGAAGCCTCAGATGAAAGACCCGATGATCGGCTTTCCAAACTGCCGGCCACTGTAAACCCGGAAGTGTTTGACTCCACACGAAGAGGGTCGCCGCCATAGGGGGGAACTGTTAGAAGTAATCAGTATGGAAAATGATACAGATTCTCGTGCTAGAGTGATGATGGTAGGGCCAATGCAGAGGAACTTCGATGGCATTGCCCAAGCTCTTGGTGAATGAATGTTCTTGGCAGCCAGGCATGAGAAGAGGGTACAATGTGCTCCCAAGAGGAAGCTCCCAAACCCTCCTGACCACATGGCCAGTTTTCCTGTTCTGCCAGCTGCACCAGGAGCCATTCCAAAAGCAAGAACAGAGACTCTCACAGCCACCACGACAGAAGTGCATGAGAAAAGCCTGTCTGAGGTTCCTACGTGGAGAAGCAGGAGCGGCAGCAGAGGCACCAGGAAATGCCTCGTGGAGACCAGGAGACGAAGCCGCAGACTTTGGGGTCCGCAGAACTAGTAAAGCTGAGTGTCTTTGGATAGGAGGAAGGGTTATAGAGTGGACAATCATCAGGGCTAAAGAGTTTTTAATAAACATTGCTCAGACTGGCCAGTGGTTACATTTTCCCTCTCCCTGGCTTTGATGGCCAGGAGAGCAATGCTGGTAAAATGTAAGCTCACCTCCTCACGGAGGTCTTTGCTGACCATCCATTGTAAGTTTGGCGTCCTCTTGCCCTTAAGGAATCCCTTAAGGAATCCCTTACTGGTGTGGTGTACACCAGTAAATGCCCACTGCTGCCTGCAAAATGAATGGCTTGAACCCGCTCAGAAGTACCTGAGAAAAAGTTCTTGGGGATCTCTCTCCCACGGGCCCCAGCATCGCAGGCCCTGTGAGGCAGCTATCCCCTGCCCTCGTGGGCTTGGCAGGAGCCAGGGCCCATTTACAGCAACCATGGCTCCTGCTTCAGGCGGCTTCTGTTACAGCAGGATCGTGTCATTTCTTCCTCATTTTTATCCTGAGAGGGCATGCTCCCCCTATCTGTTTTCTCTTTTCTCCATGCCAAGTGAGGTCCGTGAGAGCCACTGAGTGGCTGATCTTGTTCTGGAACAGGGGAGGCACTGTTCAAATCCCCAGTAATGAACAGTTAGTCAGCCCAGCCCCCCTGCAGACCAGTGGACCCTGTAGGTGGGGGGGGGGGGGCTCCCCATCTTGAGCTGCCCTGTGGGCTTTCTTCTAAAGAAACCTTGCATATAATCAATGCTTACTTTTGCTCTACCACAAAACAAGTAAGAAAAAGTCCAAACAAAGCATATCTGAAAAGTCGGCAGCTCCTTTGTGGTGAGAGAATATTTGGCTTACAGAGATCGTATTGATCTTGTCACAAACAGCCTTGCTAGATTTGTGGCTCTTTGGCTGGGGCCTCCTCATTTGTCACACCTGCATGTGCTCTACCGGCTGGTTCCTCTGGAGCAGTGTGATGACTGATTCGTCCAGCGGGAGACCACTCAAATGTGAGTGCTCTTTCAAAATCTGGTACTCTTACTTCTTACACTTTACAACATATTTCCCCATTTACTGATCTAATCTGTGGTTCTGGTAATTCCTGTGTACCTAGGACTATTGATCCGTTTGATGGCATGCATGCTGATGTCAGTTGGGAGGGTGGCAGCTGCGGCTCCCTCCTATGATAGTTAGGTTTGCGTCACTTTGGCTGGGCAAGGATTTTCAGTACAGCAGTTGAAACCTCCATCATGATATGATCTAACACAATGTAATCCACTCCACGATGGGATCTGCTTTGATCGGCCAAGTAATTGTGGGAAGATCAACATAAAGTGCTACTCCATTAAGCAGGAAATAGTCTTGATACAAGTGGAAGAGCGTTTCATTGTGGGTGTGTTCTATTCCTATGTAAGTTGATTCTGTGGGGAACCTAGCTCACTTTTGCTAGATTCACCAACCTCCAGTTATTTAGACTTGAGGTAAGAGCCTGCCATACTGTCTGCTGATCCTAAACCTACTGACCTGGGATTCATTCAACTCTGCATCCACCAGCTGGAAGTCTTCCTGCTTCATCTTCCTGCTTCATCAGTTCCTGCAACCACAGGAGTTAAGGGATGTCTCCAGCTTAGCATTTGACATGAGGCTTGAAACGGACCAGATTTACTCACTCTCCCACTGTGTGAAGTCATTTCTTGGTATAAGTTAAGAAAGTAGAAACAAAATCAGTGACATATACACGCCTACATGCTGTTTTACATCTAAGATAATATGACAGGGCCAAGAAGACCAGATTTCCAGCTATTCTAGTTGGTTCTGGCCACATACATTGGAAAAGTACACCCGCTACAGAGATTGAATCTAGGTCCTTTGTCTCCAAGCGGTCAGCAGATAAGGAGGGACAGTTGTAGAGAACGGAGCTCGGTCTTGTCCAGTTCAACAGAAAAGGAAGACAGCCTGGTTCACAGACAGATATGGGGGCCCGGGGACTTGCCTGTGGCAATTTCTAGCTGTCATTTTGGACAAATCATCTACTCTGGTTGAGTCTAAATTTCCACCGTTGACACCGGAACGATAATACTAATTCCACTCACCGACCTGGATTGCGTTCAGATCCAATGAGACGATGCAGTGAACACATGGACAATCACGAAAGCTGAGCAGGTGTGGGAAGGAAAATGAGACTAGATGCACGAATATGTATCTTGAAGTTTAGCAGGGGATATTTCTACATATGTACCTACTTCAACTATATCTATGAGTATAGAAGGACAATTGTATCCACGAGTGTAGAAGGGCATACTATAGGCACGTTTATGAAAACTTCTTAGACATAAATAAACACCTGGAGGGAGGGAGTCACTAGGCTTGATGGACACTATATCATAGCCTTGGACACATCAAAACCCATTGGCACAAAACAGTTCACAAAGATGATTGTTCCATGTCCGACTTTGGTCCAGAGTAATGACTGGTCCCCTAAGGTTTCTCCTCACTGATTCAGCAAGGAAGGATGAACATCAAAGGCACATGGAAAAAACTCATTCAAAAGACTAATGGACTATGCAAACATCAGCCCTAGTGATTCCAAGGCCAGGAGATATAGATGATGCCCAAACTTCATCAGCAGGTGCTGTACAATGGTTCACATTCCTGAAGGCATTGTACACTCACTCACTGCCATCAAATCGATGCCAGCTCCTAGTGATTCTATAGGAAAGAGCAGAACTGCCCCTGTGGGTTTCCAAGGCTGTAACTCTTTGATGAGTAGAAAGCCTTGTCTTTCTCCTGCAGAGTTCTTGGATGGTGATTTTGAACTGCTGACCTTTTGGTTAGAAGCCCACTGGGTAACTGCTGTACTATGAAGTTACCAGATAGAATGGGAGAAAAATGCACACTGAAAATCATTTAAAAAAAAGAACATGGGCTGAGCCCTGGTGTCGTAGTGGTTGTGCGACTGTGGCCCACTGGCATGGAGGTTCAATTCCAGCAGTGGGCTCCACAGGATCAAAGGCTGGGCCTCCTACTCCCACCACCAGCGGGCAGTGATGCCAAAAAAAACAAAAACAAAAAAGAACAGGATAACTGGAGACTGGTGGAACCCTCCTGAGACTCTGGTCCTTTGTTACCCTTTAGACCTACAGTTGAAGTCACTCATGGTTCAATTTCAATCAGTTAATGCACAGGCCTACACAGTGAACACTAGCACGAGGGAAGTATCCACTGGCTGGAAAAATCACCCATTTGAAACCAAAAGGGCATTTGCCCAAAGATAAAATTCAGAAGACAGAAAGGGTCAGGAAAGAAGGGGTCCTAGAAATACAGAACATAGCAGTCAAAAGATCAAAAGATGGACTGCATTGGCTAAATCTATTGCAGAAAATCTCTACAGAGTGTTGAAAAGCAAGGATGCTACTTGGAGGACTAAGGTGTGCCTGACCCAAGCTGTGATATTTTCAATCGCTACACATGCATGTGAAAATTAGACATTGAATAAAGATAACCAAAGAAGAGCTGATGCGTTTGTATCATGGTGCTAGAGAAGAGTCTCGAAAGTGCCACAGACTGCCAAAAGGACCAAGAGATCTGTCTTGGAAGAAGCCTGGCCAGAGAGTCCCTGTGAAGCAAGGATAGAAAAACTCTTACATGCTTTGGACACATAGTCGAGATAGACCTGTTCCTGAAAAAGGACATCGTGCTTGTTAGAGGGGCAAGAAAAACGAGGACGGCCCTCCAGGAGATGGACTGACACGGGGGCTGCAACCATGGGCTCAAACAGAGGAACCATTGTGAGGATGGTGCAGGACCGGGCGGTGCTTCTGTCAGTGGTGCCTGGGCTTCTATGAGTCGGAATTGACTTGGTGGCAGCTAGCAAGAACATACACAGAGCTCTGAGGAGCCCTAGTGGAGCAATGGTGACAAGTTGGGCTAGTGACTTCAAGGCCAGCAGTTCAAAACCTCTGACCACAGAAGGCAGTGAGTGGCTTTCTACTTCTGTAAATAGTTCTTTTGTCAGAACCCCACAGGGGCATTTCACCCCATCCTCGGGGCTCCTTTAGGAGGCAGAGTGCACTGGTGGCAGCCAGGGGGTATGTAGATTCGACAGGGCTTCTGGTCTTGGATTCAAATACGGTATGAAGATTTGAGATAAACCAACACTTTAAATCATTAACTGTGGATGGATTATCCCTGCTTTGAACGGAAAGTGAACTCTCAAACAGATCAGACCACAGTAGTTTCTGAGTTCTCTGCCCAGACCCTCATCTGGTCCTCTCTCAGGGAACAAGGCTGCCCAGCAGGGCCCTTCCCCAATTCCTATAAACAAACCCAGAGGAAACAACACAAATGTGTCCTGAGTTTCAAAGTTGGTTAAAAGGACATTTCTTCTCCACCAGGTATAGACAGATAATTGCACAATTGCTCTCTAAGCAGAGTTTTAGGGGAAATATGTATTTAATCTTGAAAGATTCTACTTGTATGTGTAAAACCCTATGGGTTCATTTGGCAATTGGAGGCAGGAGAGGAGAAGAATCTATGCTTGAGAGTATTTTTTTTGAGGGTGTGGAAAGGCTGCCATCTAGGTTTTTGCCTGTTCTCCCCAATCTCTATAGGGCATTCACAAAAATGTAAACCAGGCATTTTATGCTTACCTACGGAGGAGAGGGAAGAATTAAGTGGAGAGCTTATACCAGCTCCCTCCTGAGCTCATCCTGTGAAAGCATTCTGGTGGCTGCTAATATATCCTAAATGTCACATGGCAGCTGCTTCTAAAATGGTTTGACAGACTCTGCACTGGCTTTCTCCTGACCCCAATCGGAATGATATTCTTAGTTTACAGCCTGGTACCTTAGTGAGCAGTTTCATGAGAGGGTTGCTATGGTTCTGAATTGGCCCGATTCCGATTCTGAGCTTGAGGAGAAAGCAGATGGAGGAGAGATGACGTAGCAAATGATGACGTGGCGTTTGGGGTGGGGACGTCTGTCACTTGGAGTAATTCTCCTCTAGCCTCGTGTCTTTATGAGTGGAATTTATAAATTCCATGCCTCAAGTTGATGGCTAAACTGGTGGTGTTACACGCTTATAGAGCAGGCTGATCATGCACCTGCAAAACCAGTCAGTAGTCAGTACAAATAAGAGCAGGTTGATTCTGAGTCACGGCAACTCTGCGTGTTAGAGCAGAGCGAGCTTCCCCAAGCTTTGGACGGCCAGTCTCTGGATAAGCAATCACTGGCGCTTCTTCCAAAACACCTCTGGGTTCACACTAACCTCCAGCCTTTCACGGAGCCAAATGTGTCATCTATTGGCACCACCTAGTACGAGACAACCAGTCCTCTCAACAAATTCATTGCCATCATTATGTCAACCCATAGTGACCTAGCAAACAAATAAAAAACCAATGGCTGTCAGTCCATTCTGACCCACAGAGACCCTATGGGGCAAAGCCACACAACTTCTGAAATTGCATATCTTCATGGGAGGGAGCAGAGAACCTCATGGCCCCTCTCAAAATGGCCAGTGGATTTGAATCATTGCTAGTATGATGAGCAGCTCAATGCTAAGGCTCCCCCAACAATTCTAATGCTTCTAAAAATAACATTGCCATATTTACATTATACTTTCAATTAGTTTTAAGGGGAAAAATTCATTGGTCCCTATTGACTAAAGATAATTTAAAACTGGGATCATCCTGGCATAGAAAGAAGAGCAACAGTAAAGCCTTATCACTAATTTAGGTTCTAATTATGTTACTGTGTGAGACTGACGAATGACTCCTCTTATTCTTATAATAAAAAAATTGTATTATAAACAGACTATCACAAGAGGTATGGTTACCTTGCTGAAGGGCATATGCTCTTTAAAGGATTTGATTACTCAGACATGTGTTCGATAAATGCAAGTACTTTAGTGAACTCAGACTCACTATACATATTTGCATATTGTATTGCTTTTCCGACTGGGTCTTGAAAGTTCATATTTTTCACTAATTCAAGCCGACGGTCTTGCTCAGCGATACTAAGCAGCACCTTTATTTCAGTCGGTCAGGGTAGCAGTGGAATCACTCGAAGTCAGTGGGGGAAATAGATTTCTTAAATGGGAAAAGCCTTGGAAACCAATACTTCAAAGACGCAAATAACTTCCCATAGCCCTTCAAATGGTCTCCTCCACAAGGTGAAATGAAGACCAAGACCACCCATTCTGTAGAAGGTTGCAACAGGGAAGACTTTCTCAATAGGCTGGTGTAGAAGGATGACGAAAGGTGTCTGCCATGATTCTTTTTGCAATCTAGTCAGGTAATAAAACAGTAACTGTGGGCTGAGCCCCGGTGGCGTAGTGGTTGTGCGCAGGACTGCGGCCCAATGGGACGGAGGTTCAATTCCAGCAGCCTCCTACTCCCCCTGCCGGAGAGCAGTGATGCCCCCCCAAAACAAACAAACAAACAGTAACTGCTTCTAAATCAGGAGGAGGAGGGGAGAAGAAACAAACACATAGTGTTATATTCTCAGCTATCCCAGCTTCTCTTTTGTGGTCCTTACCACAGTCATTTATTTTTAAGCTATCTCATCTATCTGGTTACTAAGCTTATGGCTACAGAGATCATAATTGTCGTCGTCTTCTTTTATACCCATAGGACCTGCTTCCATAATCTCCCAGTGACTACAGGAGAGGCAGAGGGGAAGGGAGGAGCAGCGGCCCTCATACACGGAATCTGCTCCCAAGCAAGCAGGCCATGAAACCACTGGGCTAAGGCCAGGTTTTACTTCCTTGATTTGGTGAGCAACCCTCACAGTGGTTGTTCAGAAGTGATCATCGCTGACATGCATTGACAGCCTCACTGAAGTGCTCGTTGGATTCTCACAGTCATATGAAGTGGGAACCTTTGTAAGCCTAGGATGACGAAGTCCCTAGTGCACACAGTTAAGCACTTGGCTAATAGCCGAAAAAGCAGAGGTGCCTGGGAAGACAGCTTTAAAAACATCGTGGAAGAATGAGGGTCAACACAGACTGTCAACAAGAGCCAGAAATAAGCTCCAAGGCGACTAACAACAATGATATGCATACCCCAGCTCTGGGACCCTCGGGCGGTACAAATGGTTCACAGGCTCAGCAGCTAAGCAAAAGGTTCACAAGTCAAATTAAAGGCCTCTGGGAAGAAAAGCCTGGCAATCTGCTAATGACATCTGTCCCTGGGATCACTGTGGGACAACACCTCTACCCTTGACACTCAAGAGGTTCCTCTGGAGTCAGTGGGAGCACAAGACAGCTGATTTTTATGAGCAGGAGCCCTGGGAGCATAGTGGTTATGCATTGGCTGCTAACCACAGAGTCATCAGTTCGAAACCACCAGCTGCATTGAGGAAGAAAGACGAGGTTTTCTACTCAAAGAGTGACAGGCCTCAAAAACCTACAGCTTTACAGTGCCCTGACAGAGTCAGTATGTGTAGGACTGGACTCTCAAGCACTGGGTTTGATTTTTTTTTTGGGGGGGGGGGCGGGGGGCCAATCACTGCCCTCAGGTGGTGGGAGTAGGAGGCCCAGCCTTTGCTCCATGGAGCTGGAATTGAACCTCCATTCCAGTGGGCCGCAGTCCTGCGCACAAGCACTACGCCACCGGGGCTCAGCTCCTGGGTTTGATTCTTGGTACAAAGATACAAAGCAGAGGCACAGAAAAGTTAAGTAATTTGCTTCTGGTCACATACTTGAGACTAAAACAACGTTCTGAAGTGAGATCAGGTGCTTTTCATTCCTAGGCTATATAGACTGCAGTAAATGTGCACTGCAGTCAACATGTTGACCCTCTTTCTTGACCACTATGCTAACCTAAGCAGGACACACTTCTTGAAATGTCTCCCCAACCTGACCTATACATTTACCTGTGTCTGCATTTTTCCTCACCGTCCTCTGTGTTCAGCTCCTGCCTTTCTTTGACTTCTCAGCTTCCAGTGCTAAATCTCTGGGGGGGGGGGGGGGGTGTCCCTGGTTTCCTCTCAGTCTCTCTGTTCTGGACGCCCTTTGTTTAAACTTCATTTTTGGCAACTAACACACTGTGCCTAAGATGAGTCACTTGCGCAGTTTGTCTATCTCCCCGGCCAAATGCAGACCTCACTGAGGGCAGGGACAGTATGGGGATCACAGCTGTCTTTCTAGTGGCTGCAGTGGTCCTGGTGGGCACCTCGTGCAGGCTTGGGGGTCTTAGCCTGGAGGTGCATTCGGGAAGGAGAGCAGGGCTGCCGTTCGGCATCGGCCTTTGCTGGGAAGCCCGGGCCCTGTCGTCCTTGCCCGCCCTGCTCTCCCTCCCCCGCCTCCTCTCCCTCTTCCCCCCTCCCCCGCCCTGGCCTGCAGCCTGGCGCGCTCCGGGAGGGCCTCTGATGCCCTGACACTGGCCTCCGCCCAGTTTCCCCGGCTGCTAAATGCGGCCTGGAGCTACCGGGGGAGCTGGAAAAACACTGGCAGGCGGCCCCACCTCCAGGCCCCGGCGGGCCGGGCGGCCGCATTTCTGCGGCTTGGGCCTGCTGCTTGGGAGGCGCTGGGCCCGGGGCGGGGGAAGCGGGGAGGCGGCCCGGCGCGGGCGGCGGCCTGCCTGTCAGCGGGAGCGGGCGCGGACTCGTGTGTCAGCGGCTCCCTCCGCCCCGCTCCCCCCGCCGGGCCTCCCGGCCTCCCGCCGCCGCCGCCGCCGCCCGCTCCCCCTGCGGCCTGGCAGGCTGCCGGCTGCACAGGCGGGGGTGCGCGCCGTTCTCACGACTTCTCAGGTTGCCTGAGCTCATCTGGGAGCTATTCATTTCCTGCCAGAAAGCAGCCGGGCCTGCTAAGCAAACCACCTTGGCCGCAGGGCCGCCGGGGCCCGCCCGACGCGGCCTCCCGGCCCCAGGCCCGCCCGGACCGCGGGGCCCGGCGGGGCGGCGGCGGCGGCGGCGGGGCCCCGGGCCGAGCCTCGGGCCGGCGCGCGGCGGGGGCAGTTCGTCTGCCCATCTGGTAGCATTTAGGAGTCGGGAAGGAAGCTAGCAGCGGGTTGTTACCGGCCAAGGGGTGTGGGAAAAGCTAATTGACTTTAATGACAGGTTTCCCAGGACGGTGGTGACGATGAGGGGGTCCAATTTAACCCCTCGCCCCCCCAACACGTGGGGCTCGATGGGCAAGCCTCTGAGGGGCGCTTACGCCCCGCGAAGAGAAGACTGGCCTTGCCCCAGCGGGGTCCCTCTTCCTAACTGGCGCCTTTCCCCACCCCCCGCACCCCCCGATGCTGTGGAGAATGGTGGGAGGCTGGAGCCCGGAAGGGTCTCCATTGAGAAGTTAATGCGAGTGGCAGCCGAGGCCTGTGGCTCGCGCCTCGAGCGGGAGGCTGTGCAGTAAGGCCCCCACTGGCTTGCCACTGCGGGTGTGCTCCCAGGCTGGGTAATTAGGCCCCGCCAAAAGGCCTTTGGGGGGCAGACTGGATGGAAGTTTTGGAAACTGCCTCCCCTCACCCCCCACCATGCTCCAGAAACTAGGCTCGAGGATACAGAGCCTTAGAGATAAATCCATTCATTTGACAAACATAGAATTCATTCCCAGAGAAGGGAAATGAATTACCCAGTGTGACAGTTCTGTAGTTTTAAGACAAGAATCTTAAAGCCACCCTTCCCTCTGGGGTGGTACAGAAGTGCATGCCTTACCCAATATTTTCGACCCAAATTTTAGGGGGGTGGGGTGGGAATGGGCTTTTCAAGCTACCAATTATTTTCAAATAAACCAATGTCTAGTCTTTCCATTTCATTTTCTCTGCTTTTGGTGATATCGTTTCAGCTGTTCCTTTAGGCAGCAGGCTGATATGGAGATTGCGGTTTCTCTGTACATTTTAACAAACATAAATGTAAGGGAATTACTTGTGGAAACCTGGAACCCTGATAGCGCAAATATTGCCCCCCACCCCCAGAACTGTTACGTCAAAGTGGGGTCAAAGGTAAAGCTTACCAAACTAAGCATACTAACAGGTTGAGTTTCTAAATGGAGCAATTGTTATGATGTCTGTTTAAACAAAAGAGAAAATGCCACACACACACACAGGCATACTTCTTTCTTCCCTTTTTTGGGGGGTGTTGGTGGGGAGAGGGGTTGGATACCCTTCGTGCAGATAAAATGAAGAAAGTAGAAACCAAATTCAAAAACGCATCTTTTAAATCTCTCCTGCAGTTGAAGCTGGGTCCGAGAAAGTATTTGAGTAGAAAATTGACTGCTGTCTGCTAGATCCTTGCTGCGATGGAGCGGCTCCCTCACTAGCCTGTGGGAAAGGTCTGAGCGAGGCGGGGTGAGGTGAAGCTTTTGAAACAAGACAGAAAATCGTTGGCTTTATCTTTGTTAGGAAGGCTTCAAAGATTGATCTCTCCCGCCTCATCCTTCTCCTCCCAGAAGCCATTCTGAGAAGGGAAGTGGGGTAAGGGAGTGGGGGCGGGAGGGGCGAGGGAGGGGAGGAGGACTGGCCAGCGGTGCGGGAGGAGGGTGCGCCGGCCAGACCCACAGCGCGGCTGATGTGTCTGGTCTCGCAGGGCTCGTGGTTTTCATTTCCCCAACACCTGGATGCAGTCAAACACCTGGCCAAAACTGACAAAATCTGACAAGCCTTTGTGATGGGATTTGGAAGAAATTCCCTGCAGATCCTGGCACAGTTTAAAGCTGTCCGCTTTGAGTTAGAACTTGTTAAGGAGGGTTATGTGAGCTGAAACCCGAGACAACCCTTTTGCTTCTATCTGGAGCCCACATCTTGCCTGGAAATGGGGCATGACCAAGGGAAGGGGTCGCTTGCTGTTTGTATTAAAAGGGGAAGATGGCCTGTGTGCCTGCCAGCCCGGCCCCACATGCTTTCTCTATTAGAGCCAAGCACAGAAACTTATCAAAAACACATGTCTGGTGTTAATCATCTGGGTTCCGGCTCCACTTGGGAGTCTAACTAGCTGTCCCTTGGCAGAAGGAATCTGTTGACCTTCTCAGCTTGCTTGAAGAGGGTGCAGAGAGGCATTTCAGATTTTTTTGAACGCTGGTACTAGGAAGGCAAACGCTAGCTAATGAAGCTAAGGCAAACTAGCTAATGAAGACACACACCACACCATCCCTCAAACGCAAGAGGATGCTACTCCAGGAGAACAGATTTACAGCTGGTAGTGGGCCTGAGTGACTTATCCAACTTCCATTTTGGAAAATGTTTGAAATTCACCGAGATTGGCAACACCTTAATCAGGAAAGCTTGTCTCTGGAGTTCTTGTAAACTCATATTCAATCGTTCAGCTCATGGAGGGTGGGGTAAGACAGTTCATAAGATTTTTTAAAATATTGGGAGCGTCAAGGGAAAAAAAATATTGCTCTTCTGTTTTCAGTAAGAGTCAATACTTCAGGGGGGAAAAAAACCCAAGTTAAATATAATTCAAATTGTGCCCAGAGCCTCCTTGCATACTCTGAAATAATCAATTCTCTAGACAAAAAAATCACCATCTTTTTTTTCCTTTTATTATATTTTCTCAAATAAGCTTCCCAAAAGGAAGGCTAATTTAAGAGCATTTCCAAACATCTTTGGCATCACATAAAAAAGAAATCTCGTGTAAAAAACGAAATGTCAACTTTTATAATACAAAGGCGCAATCCAATATGAACATATAAAATATATACAAATATAGTGCATAGTCAGTCACTTAATTCGGCTCTCTACAAAAAAGTAACTTTTTAGAAATTAAAAAACAAACTAGGTAACCACTAAATCGCAGAAGTCCTCTTCTTTCCCAGTATCCAAGTCCCTGCACAGTGTTCCCAGAAGGAAGCAAGGTTTAGGAAGGGCAGTGAGGACCTGGGCTCCTCAGTTTCGCCATGGCCTCCACATGGAGTCGGCCGTGAGCGAGGGGCCGCTGGAAGGCGACACTGCGTTGGGGCCCACGGAGGTCCCGCTGTTGCTGCTGTAGACCGGGATGACTGGGCCGCTGTGAGCAAAGGCCCCGTTGGGGATGAGGAAAGCAAACTGGCCATCCGGGGCCGGTACGACCTGGAAGCCGCCGAAGACCTTGGCGGCCTCGCCAGCTGGGCTTCCCAGCTTGCAGGGCGCGCTGCCGGGAGGGGGCGCCGCACCCCCGGGGATGGGCACCAGCGGCGGCGGCGCGAACGGCGCGTGCTGGGGGCCTCCGGGGCCGGGCGGGGGCGGCGGCGCCTGCAAGGCGGGGTGCGGTTGCCCCGGGTAGGTCATGGCGTTGATCTGGGTCATGCAGTTGGCCAGGTGGCCGAGGAGCCGAGTGCGCACCTCGGTGTTCACGCCCTCGCACGTGGACAGGAAGCGGGTCACCTCGTTCATGCACTCACTGAAGCCGGCGCGGTACTTCCCCAGGACGCTTGGGTCAGTGCTCAGCGCAGCTGCGGGTCAGGAAGACAGGCGGGTCACGGAACGGTCCTGGCCCCGGGGCCACCTCTTCCCGCCCTGGGAGGTCTCCCCGCGCCCCCCCCCCCCCCCCCCCCCCCCCCCCCCCCCCCCGCCCGCCGCGCCTCCCTGACCGCGGCCCGCAGAACGGCCTCCTGCTGGGCTGGGTTGAGAAAAAGCAGCCACTTAGCCACGCGGGCGAGGTAGCGGAAGCTCAGGCGCTCGCTGCCCACTCCCTGTCGCTCCCTTTAAACCGCTGCAGGTCTGCCCCCCCCCCCTCCTCCCTCCCCGCAGGGCTCTCGTGCAGTGACCTTGGACAACGCGCCCCACCACCGAGTCTCATTTTCCCGTCTGTCATTCGGGGAGGGTGCGTGCTACGCCCGGAGACTCCCAGCCTCCGCGCGGCTTGAAACCGCGGCGGTCCTAAGGCGGTCCGGGTGTCCTCCCGCCCCCCACCAGCTTCCCTGACACCCAAGCTGCCCGACACCCTCGCGGCTACAACCTCTCCCTCCCTTTCCGGAACAGTAACTACTTGGAGTTGTGGCTATAAATAAGTCCGGGACCGTGGGAACGCAAGCGTGAGCCAAGGCTGTAAAATGTAGTTGAATGCCTCCCACTCCAGCGGGCGGAAGTCTGGAAGAAATCACCGTGGCGCGAGAGGGACGCCCGCAGAGGGGACGCGGCAAGCTGCCCTCACCCGTCATCTGTGCCCGCTGCAGGTTCCGGAGGTGCTTCACTGTCATTTCCAGGATGTCCGCCTTTTCCAGCTTGGAATGCCGCGAGCTCTGCACAGAGGGGGAAGCAAGGAAGGAGCGTGAGACCCCTGCCAGCGTCCTTGGACGGCTGCAGTCCCAACCCCGGCCGCCGCATCGGTGATCCCCAGCGCTGCTCTCCCGCTTCGGAGAACGCAACGTTGACAGGGAGGTCATCCATACCACCCGCGAGCGGGTCTCACATTTTGCCTCTGAGAAAGAGTACTTTTTAAATTACAAAAATAAATAAAAAGCAACATTCGCCCACTTACGTCTTTCTTGAGAGCATCCAAAATTAATGTCTTCAGCTGACTTAGACTTTCATTTATTCTTGCTCTTCGTCTTTTCTCCATGATCGGCTTTGACGACTGCAAAGGAGTAAGAAAGCAAGTTGAGTTCCCAAGGCAAACTGCTTTTTCACCCCGGGATTTTCAAGGAGAAAGCCCCCAGCACATTTCTTGGGGCTCTGGAGAAACACAGCTACCGCCCTTACCTTTCTGTGCTCAGATGCGGTCTTTGGTTTATCCGGTGTCGTGTTGACACTGGCTGGGGTCGCAGCCACAGGGGACGAAGAATTTTTCTCCATTATATCGGCCGGCATTTTCGTTCTTAGTCTTTTTTTTTTTTTAATCCCTAGAGAATTAATTATATATCTTGGCTTCTTCACATAAATTTTTTGTTTGTTTGTCTCCTACTCGAGACTCTCACAAAACTACTGAGGGTTTATTTAATATTTGTATGGCTACTTAGTGATCAGGAGAGTTATTCCAGGACCAAGGAGAGAGGTAGAAGGGGGATTCCGCTGTTATCAGCACCAGCTCCGGATCCTGAGTGATCTCCCTGGGCCCTGGCGGCCTCTTTATATATCTGGGACTGCACGCGAACGGCTCGTGTGAAACTTCCCAAACTTTCTTTCCCACAGTAACTTTCAGCCAATGGGAGGAGGAGACACGCGGCACCGCTCGTGGACCGCGCCCCCCCATTGGCCGCGAGGCGCAAGGCCTCGCGGCCAATGGCGCGCGCCTGAGCCCGGGGCACCAGAGGCTACAACGTCAATCAAAAGGATTTTAACCCTTTCCTACTCTCCGCGCCTAGCTTTGCATTTGGCGTTCCCCATCCCCCCGCCGCTCCCCGCACTGCTTTCTGTCTACTGTAGCATTATTTCCCCTGGTGCTAGGCTCTGCTCTGTAGTCTCTTTTCGGTGTCGAACTGGGTTTCTTTCACTGAAATAAGCAGCTCAGTTAAAAATATTTTTGAGCAGAGATAAAATATTATACCAGCGACGATTCAAAGGGAGGTGGGGGGGGAGGCGAGCAATTGAGTGTTACTGAAACACCGAAGGGATTTCCCGCTCAGACTTTTTATACATTCAGGGGAGTGAAAGCCAATTCAGCGTGAAGCTGGCATTTGCATGCAAGGAAAAAAAAAAAGCCTCCCACCTTAGTTTGCAAGCGTGTCAGAACAAGGCGATTTCTATAATGCACCCTCCCCACTCCTCCAATTTCTCTTTGAGGGTCGGAGTCTCAAATTCCACGTCTCCCTAGAAAATAACCATATTATTTTCCAACTGGGCAAAAAGGAATTGGAACTTCAAATGAAAGGTAAACAAGAGGGGCTTGATAAAAATGCCTGAAGGCCAGACGCTCGCCCTCGCCACCCTTCTCTTTCCCGCCCGCAAGCTCCCCGTGATGTGGTTTGTATCCGCACCCCCAGCGGCAGCCTGTCTTCCCTGTCCGAGCCCCCAGGCAGCCGGGGTAGCCGAGGCGCCCCGCGAGCGCGGGCCCTTTAAGAGCTGCACCAGCCAAGCTGCAGTTTGACATCAGCCGGCCGGCAAGGGCGCGCCTGGAGCCGGAGCACGTGCCAGGATGTTTTATTGCGGCCGAGCCGGGAGGATATGTGTGTGTGTGTATGTGTGTGTGCGTGTGTGTGTGTGCGCGCGCGCCCCGGGGGCAGGGAGGTGGGGGGAGGCGGCGGCGGCGGCGGCGGAGCGCGGGGGCTGGTTCCTGGTCCCCGGGAGAAGCCAAGAAGGTAAATAGCAGCTGCTGTGCTCGAGCCTGGGAAAACCCCGCCCCCTGCGCCTGGCCTGGGCTCATTGGCGCTCGCTGCGTGTGGGGTGTGTGTGTGTGTCCGGGGGGGCCCCCTCCTCCAGCCCCCGCCAGGCCAGGAATCTGAGGGGGCGGCGGGCTGGGAGCCGAGCCCCAGCACTTATTCCCCACCCCCTTACCCGGCCAAGGTCAGTCCTTCCGGACTGGGAACGTAGTCGGAGAGAGGGGGAAACATTCCACCACCCCCACTTTCACCCCCCGTTTCGGGCTTGAGGTTTTAACTCGCCCGAAAACCTCACTTGCAACCGCCCGGGGCAGGGTTTGGGACCTCCTGTTTTGCTCTTTGCCGGGCCTGCCCTCCCCTCCCCTCCCCTCCCCTCGCAGGGCCCCCGGCGCCCGCCGCGGTCACGGGTTGCCTGACCGCACTTAGGAAGCGGCCGGGTCAGCCTCTTGCCTCCGCTTCGCGGCTGCGGTTAAAGCGGCTTCGCGCCGTCCACCCCGTCCCCTGGTCCACGGCTCTCGGGCGGCGGCTCCCCCTCGCTGCGCCCGGGAGGCCGCCGGCGGGCGGCCGGGAAGAGGCGGGCGGCTGCGTGCTGCCGGCTGGCCGGGCTGCGCGCCGGGAGGAGCCGCCGCCGCCGGGTGCCACGTGGCGGGCGCCGGGCCGGGAGCGCCAGGGCTCTGGCGGCGGCCTCCCTGGGGGATTTGCCGCGCGGGGCGGGCGGCGCGCGCTGCCCAGGCCGGCCAGCCGCCACGGCAGCCTTAGCCGCCTACCTGACTCTCCCAGCCTCGTGGCCCCAGCCCTCCCCACCCGGGAACTGGGCGGGCTGCAGCCGTAGCTGCTGGCCGGGGGGGGGGAGAAAGAGGGGGCGGGGAAGGGAGTCTAGAAGCTGGCCCTTCCCCCATCCTGGACGCCTGGCATACTTTGTTCAGACACTTCATTCTTTGCTTCCTTCCAGCGAGCTCCCTACTGAGAAAATGTTGTAAATGATTTAACCAGATCTCCCGAATGAAATTCGGGGGTTCTTGATTCCTGATGACCTTGGCAAGCTCCCGACTTTCTTTGATTTTGGAGCTCACACCGGGCCCATACACTATTAAGCCCTGGGATTACTATGATAAAGACACAGTGGCAGCCTGCAAAAAGTTTACAGTCAACTGTCAGGGTTTTCAAGTGGTACCTGAGCATGTTGACTTGTGCTCCAGTGTCCTGAAATGTAGAGAATGATGTTAGAGACCCAAGGCTCTTGCTGTGGAATCAGCTCCCATGTGTTACAGATCACTGTGGCTGAAAACTTTCAGATTGCCAGTCCTTCATTCCTCACTGTTGCTAGGTGAGTTCAAACCATCAACCTTCCGCTGATACAGCACACACTGTAACACTGAGAGGCCTCCTGAGAGACCAAACCCACTGCCCTTGGGTTATGACTCTCCCACCTTCCTATAAAATGGAGTAGAATTGCTTCTTTGGGTTTCTGAGACAAGCTCATTTTTCTCCTTCTGAGCCACAGTTGGGTTTGAACCTCTGACCTTCCAGCCCAACACTTAACCCTCTGTGCTACCAGGGATCCTTTCCGAGAGATCAGAAGGAACTACCTCACTACCATTGAGTCAATTTGGACTCATAGTGACACTATAGAGAACAGTAGATGACCCCTTTGAGTTTCCAAGATTAAATGGTGAGAGGAAAAAGCCTCATCTTTCTCCTTTGAAGCAGCAGCTGGTGGGGTTCCACCTACTGACCTTGTGGTTAACAACCCAACACTTAATATGCCACCAGGGCTTCTTGAGAGACCTCAAAGCATCAAACCACACTTCTATAGATAACCGTGCCTTTGCTTTAGCCTGGGAGATACAGGCATGGAATTGACGGTTGTTGCCCTCAGGAAGCTTACAGCCTAGTGAATATGTGTGTGTGTGTGTGTGTGTGTGTATATATGTATATATACATACATACATACTCAGTGTGTGCATGTATATATCATAAAGAGGGGCAACGCTCAGATGGCGTTGGATTATTTGCTAACCAAAATGTTGGTGCCTCTGTGGGAAAAAGAGCTGGCAATTTGCTTCCATAAAGATTACAGCCCGTGGGTCAGTTCTACTCTGTCACCTGGGGAAACTAAGTTGAGATAGACTTGCTGGCCCCAACAACAACAACACACACAAAGGAGTTTCAAAAGTTGGTGGAGAAACTTTTCATTTCTCTACAAACTTTTTTGGAGCTTTTCCATACATACACTCCTGTGTGCAGCTGATTAGCCAGTGGTTTCTAGTTGGTCCTACGTTCAAGAGAGAACATTATGTGTTGAGATAAACGTAAAATGTTATAAAAGGTCCAGAGAATTAAACAGAACTCAGGATTTGGGGGTGCTTGGAAAACTTTCCAGAGAAGGTAGGATTGGGGTGTAGGAAATGTAATAGACATGGATATGGGAAGGATGGATGTTCAAGTGGTACCGAAGGCCCAGCCTCTGGAAATTGAGGTCCTTACTCAGGAAACAGTCAAGTCATACAATGTTCATGTTCATGGCTGCTAACAGAAAGGTCAGTGGTTCAAACCCATCAGCCTGTCTGAGGGAGAAAACTATGTCTATCTGCTGCCATAGAAGTACAGCCCTGGAAGGGCTCAATAGGTTCAATATTAGTTGGAGTCAATGACAGTGGGTTTGGTTTGGTTTGGGGTGTCTGGATTCCATGTGTACAGCAGTCTAAAAGGCCAGGGGGCGGGGTGTACAGGAAACTTACACTTTGCCAATGGACCTTACCTTTAGGTGATGGAGACCCTTTCTGAAGGAGAAATGAGACCTGGTTCTTGCTCTGAAGGATGACTTTGACCTAAGTGTGGAGATGGCAGTGTCTGAAGGCAGGGAGGCCAGTTAGGCACTTCTAGCCAGTCTGAAGGGACAGAGATAGACTGGCACTCACCCTGAATCACCTGCCTGGAACCAGCTCACCTGGGTTGATTGGGCAGAAACACCACCACCCCTTAACACAATGCTCCCAGTTCCACTCCAAGCCAGAGTCTGAAGAAGGCATAATTGTGGCTTTCCCTGTGTCTACTTTCCAAGCTTCATTCCCACCTTGCAGGGGAGCCCTGGGTGGGTCTGCAGCCCAGGCTCAACCCCATTGTAGGCTGGCTTTATTCACTCCTGTCCCTCAGACTACTCGTGTGTGTGTGTGTGTGTGTGTGTGTGTACACTTTGTTTTTTCTTAACACACTGCAAAGTGGGCCGCACCCTCTCATGTTCTGAAGAAATGGTGAACAATGCCTCTTTTGTTGACCTGCATCCTGGGCCAGTGGGGCAGGACTTTTCTTAGTTGAAACAGATGGAAAAGTGGTGATGACAAAAAATTGTCTATTGCATTTGAAAAGGGGGGGGGGCGGGAGGAGTGGATTTTCCTGTGTGTGAAATTCTCCTGGTAATTAGTCTGTGAAGCTACCCCCACCCCCTTCTGCATGCCCCCAAATAAATTTTGCAAGCTTTTAAAATGTTCCTGCTCAGGGGCTGACTTTAACAAACAACAACAACAAAACCTGCACAAATTCCCTGACCCAAATTCTTCCAAGTAACTAAACCTTTCCCAGGGAAGCCTGTTAACCCTTTCCACACTCCCCCCTAAGCCAGCAGAGCGGTAGTTTCTAGCACTAAGCTCCGCTATGACTTTGGCTTCTGTCGGCTTAATTAACCAGCCCTGTATGCTAGTTTGGGAGCCATGGCTGGCTCGGCCCCCTGGAGGTGCGTGGAGAATGGTTGGTGAATGTATTCCAGTTAGGGTCTCACTAAGGCAGCTTCATAGATCAAATAGTTAATTAGCAACTTTTTTGTTGCCACCTGAGGCGTACTTAGATGGAAAAAAATGAATAAGTTGCTTTTTTTTTTTTTAAAGTCAGTTTTAGGTAGAGTGACAGAGAGGTCCTGTAACAAACAATTCATTTTGGTGTTTGAGCCAGGAAAAAAAAGATGTATGATACCTCCACCCTAGAGCACCCTGGAAAGAGGTTTCTTGCAAATGTGTCGAGGGCATATTTTTCAGTGTCCAGGGCACACAGGTCCAAGCTGACATTTTTTTTCTATCCACCCTCAAGTGAAGACTTCAGGGTTTGGAAAGCTCTTGAAGGGTCTGCAGGATTTGCAAGTGGCTTGGTAGCGCTGAGCTTTTAGACAGCAGCGGTCTTTCCACTCCCAAAGCAGAGAGAACGGAGCTGCCCTGAGCCCCAGTGAGAGCCCCAGACAAAGACAGCTATACCATTCTCAGGAAATACAGCCAGCGTTCCTGGTGTCCCCCCACCCCCCACCAATGAAGGGTCATTTTCCTCATCTTATTACATCACCTGTTTGCTTTTGAACCATAAAACAAATGGCTGCATTTCTGGTGAGATTCCCCGTTATCCCCAAGGCATATGAATGATTTGTGGGTTTGATTTAAAGCTACAGCAAGGAGAGAGCAAGAGGAGGCGTGGGGGGGTAATTTTGCCTGAGGACTCAGAAGTTCTCCCCACCCCACCCCCTTTTCCTCCGCTTGACTGACTTTCTCACACTCAGATTCCCTGTAGCCTGCCAGAGCCCAGTAGCTGCCCTCCCCAGAGCAGCCCTGGGAGGGCTATTGAAAGACTTTGAGTGAGCACACACAGGGTGGCTTTTCTCCGCCTCCCCTCCGTACCTGCTCTGCACCTGTACAGGGAGCAGTCCCACACATATCACCTGATCGCTGCCCTTTCAGAGACCGTGAGAAAATACAGTCCAAGGTAGAAGAGACATGTTTGTCAGTCTCTGCAGGGCTGTAGCCAGCTCCAGAGGGTGGGCCACGGGCCCAGAAACAGCACGTTCCAGGGCCAGGGCATACACGTGCCAGGTAGGAAGCCAGATCCACCTTTCTAATAACCATCTCTGCCTCTGGCATCTGCCTACTGGTACCTTTTTGGTCCTTTGCTACAATCATAGCCTTCTGGGGAAGAGTTATACAACTCATCACAGTGCAATTCCTAGCTGGGGCTTCTTCACAAACCTGTTGTTGCCCCCACATCGTTTTCTGGACCGTAATCTTTAAGGAAGCAGACTGACAAGTCTTTCTTCCACAGTGCTGTTGGGAGGTTTAGACCTGTCAACCTTTGGTGAATACTTTAGCACAAACAGTTAGTACCCCCTAGAGATCTGATAAAGCCCCTGAAAATTCAAAATTGTGTACATGCATGCATGTTCTGCAGGACCAGAATAATTATTTTTCAAATGAATGAATAAGTGCATTTTATTTCTTTGCTTCCAGAGGAGAGAGGAGACTTGTAGCTTTTATCAGAATCTCAAAGCCAAAGAAGATGGAGGCATGCTGGTCAGACCATCTCTTACAGAGTGGGAACTGCAAGCCCCATAGAGGGCTGGGACATCCTCAGAGATTCACAGTTCTGGAAGGGTGAGCAGGACCAGAGGCCAGCCCAAACTGCCTGCTACCCCACATCGCTTTAGGTTCCTTGGTGAATTCAGGGTGAGGATGATAAGATTCATGAGTGCCAACAAAGCCAACAAATAGACATGAGAAAATTAAAGCTTTTATAACTTAAAAAAAAAAAATACTCCAAGGCATTTTAGTAACTGCGCCCAGTTTTTGGATGGAAAAGAAACTCGCCAAGAAGAGACAGGAATGCTAGGAACCTGGTTGCCCCAGAGCCACTAGAGACAACTGTAGTCTGCATTCCATATTTGATTTTTTGAAAAGGGGGGGTGGAAGGGGGTAATTGCTACTAATGAAGAAAATGCCTAGCTGGTCCCTGGCCAAGCTGGGACCTGGGACTGTAACCTGTTCTCTGTCAGGGCGGAAAGCAAGCTTTCAGCATCAGCGAAAAAACGTATCTACAGTACTTTCTGGCACATCTCCCCCTCTTCCCCGCCCTATGGAATACTTGACTGGAGCCAGTGACACCTAGGGAGTGTGGACTCTCCTGTTGGTCTCTGAGAGAGGACAAGCAAGCCTATCACAATGGGGTGGGGGCAGGGCGTTCTGGAAAGGCTTAGTTCACACATTGGGCCTGGCCCAGGCAGCAGCTGAAGGCGCTCAAAGTGTGTTGACTAAGCTAACCTGGGAGCAGGCAGGCCTTGTGGGGCAACCTGCAATCCCCAGCAAGCTTGCAGCCCTGTGCTGCGAAACCTCAGAGGTGTTGCAGGGCAGGCCAGCATGTGGGGGCAGGTCCCACGGCCTCAAAAAGGCTCTGGAATATGGAGCAGAGTCTAGCCCTTCAGATTCAGGCCATACATTTGTTTGGCTTGTTAATTACTGCTCAAATTATGACCAAATCAGACCAGGTTTCTAAAAATAATAATTTTGTTTTAAAGAATTAAAAACAAACCCTTAGCTAGTCAGGATACACACACACACACATATATGTGTAAAATTTAAGAATGTGGGGTTGATACATAAAACCACGTGTATGTGCATATGTGTCAAAACATTAGCCAGCACGATGGCCCCCATATTGTAGATTCAGTGGTGTTGATCCCCTTTTCCCTGTGCCATTGTCCATGGTGGGGCAGTAGTGAAACGCCTTTGGCTGCTCACCAGAAGGTCTGCCTTTTGAATCCACCAGCCACTCCACGGTACAAAACAGGCCACACAGAACCAACTGCCTGCCTGCCTCTTGGTCCGCTAAACCAAGTCAAACCAAGCCTCATGTCGGACCCGATTGGCCACAGTTTTGAATGCTTTCCCTTATTTCTGCTGTACATGGACGTTTACAGGAGAAAATTATGCAGGAGAAAAAATGGGCCTGTACACCACTAATAATGAGCTTTCATTTTAGGACCAAAGAAAGTTTGCCATTTGGGATTCAACGGAGATACCCAACTGCTGGTCGCCTTCACATTTATGACCCAGAGAAGAAGAGAGAAAAATGATGGGCTTTCCTTGTGATTTGTAGCTGGTGGTTGCATAGGAAGTGCGTGTGTTTCTCTTGATGTCAACAGGACTTCTTATGGATTCCTTCTGGTTTCATCATGGTGGATGATGCACACACAACATGGACTTGAATTTCTAAGGTGTGGGTGAACCAGGATGAAGCAGAGGAGACAGGCAGATGACGTTTGCTGATTTGGTCTAGAATACCCATACTCCTTTGGAGGACCAAAGAGGAGGTCCTTTCTCATTGAGGGGAGTCAGGAGGGAGAGGAGAAGGGAGGGGCAGGGATCCCACTTAGCATGAAACCTGAACAGCTTCTGGAAAGGTGCTGGCCAGAGCCTCCCCTGAGCTGGGCTGGAGCCGCATTGTGAACATCAGCCCTGCCAAGAGGGAAACTCTGGAAGAGGAGGCCAGGGCTGTGACTGGGGTCTCTGAGAGATGGATACCTGTAACATGTCTCCCGTAGACATAACATACCATCCCATACACTGGAAAGGAGGGGTGTGTGCTTGTTTGGCAGGGTGCCAGGAGTGGCCATTGGGGAATACAGGTGGGAGACTACAAACTGTTTGGGAACCAATCTGAGCGGGTGATCTGCGAGAGGAGGGGGCACGGACTCAGAATGAGGCTCCCTTTGAGCTTCCAGGAAAGGGCCAAGGCTTTCACTCCATCGTTCCTGGACCACTGTGGACAGTTGACTTCCACGAGTCACTATTACATTGGGTAGGGAAGGGAATATTTCCTTTGGCAGGGCCAGGTTTCAGCAGAACAGCCTCACCTGAAATCCGAGAGGCACCTTGGAGGGCTGGCTTTGTTGTCACACGCTGGTATGTGGCAGTCTTGCCCAACCTGATGAGAGGTCACTGAGCAAAGGCGCTGAGAGTGGCCAGCTCCCAGAGACACTATACCATACATGTGCCCAGCTATGGGCTTTATCCTAATACGCTCCTTCCAGTACCCGAGTCAAGTGTTTGATTTCCTAGTCGTATTTGGCTGTTCAACCCTCTACATGCCCTCACCTGGCAATCGGGACAGACCCAAACTTGCTATCTAGACCTACCTGTTGTCTGAAGTAGAAAGGTGGAATTTCAGCTTGTTTTTTGGGTCCTGATTGAACTGGTGTTGATGGCAAGGAGTCAAGCAGTAATGCAGCCAGGGGTGTAAACCTTCCAGTTTCCAATCGCTTGTTTAACTTAATCCAATTCAGTGAGTATTACTGAGCACCGAATAAGTGCAAAGTAGAATCACACCCCTTCTGAGACCTTCATCCCAGCTTATACACAGCTGTGTGGTGCAGTGGTGACATCCCAGCCTCACATTTTTAATAAATGTCTCCTTTTCCTCCCCTATCTTCCACATCTTTTCTGATAGCACAAAATTCCTCATTGGCCGGTACAATGCTTTCCCCAGAGTGGTGGCTTCACGTGCTGTTGGGTTTGTTCTGACTCAGGGGCCTCATGTACAACCTCTCCTGACAAGGCCTCCAAAATACTTGAGATCAAGTCTCACCAGCCTTGCCGTTGAGGAGCATTCTGGCTGTACCTCTTGCTACACAGATTTGTGTGTTCTGGCCGTCCATGGTATACTCCGTATTTTTCTCCAGCACTAAAATGTGAAGACATCAATCATTCTGTCTTCCTTATTTACTGTTCAGCTTGCACATGCATAGGACGTGTTTGAAAAACCTTGCTTGACCCAGGGGTACCTAAGTCCGCAGTGTGCCTTCTCTGCTCCTTAACACTTTAAAGAAGCCTTGTGCAGCAGCTGGGCCCAATGCTGCATGTCATTTGATTTCTCAACCGCTGCTTCCATGAGTCTTGATTGTGATTAGACAGAGTTGTCCCGTTGGCTCCAGCTGATAGTGCCCCCCACACAACAGCATGACGTGCCACCTGCTCCTGCACCGTCCTCACCTCGCTTCTTATGTTGTCATAGCCACGGTGTCAGTACACCTCATTCAGGGCCTTCCTCTTTCACACTGCCCTGCTGCCTTACTGAGTGTGACATCCTTTTCCAGGGACTGATCTCTCTTGAGAACATGTCCATGTTGCATGAGTCTCCCCCTCTTTGCCATGCCTAAATATTTGGAGAGTAAATGCCTAAGTGCAATATATCCAAGTATGCCAAGATGGCCATTCTGTTGCAATCGGTGAATTTAGAGGAGTCTGTGGTTTGCCGTGTTTTCACAGGCCTATCTTTATTGATGGTTATTAAAGACAAACCACCACTTGGCAATATGCAAGTACAAAGCCATTCCCAGGGTAAGGTACGTGGGAAGAAGCGAGATACTGAGCTCCCAAACAATTCTACTGTAATCGTGTTCTGCCCTATCTCTGTATAGTTAATAAGTAAGATTTAAGCAGGCAGGTCTTACCATGGGGCAGCAGACAGGAAAGGGGAAAAATCAGGCCAGTGGGAAGATTGCTGGTCTTCCTGGACAACTGGAAAATGAGGAGTAACCTCAGACAGGTAATCTGCTAGGGGCGGGGCAGGTGTACAAAGCCAGCAAACCACCCTGAGGTAGACCTGCTGACCACGCCTTCCTCACCCCACCCCTCACGCCTCTTGCCATGCCTGAACCCTGTGACCAAGAGGCAGACAGTAATCATGGCCAGACACAGCAGGGTTAAGTAAGTGTAAATACTGCACACAGAGCAGCCTGGCACACCTGTTGTTTTATGATGCTGAGCAAAATCAATAACGAGGACGAGAAAGCACACTAAAGCCCTGGTTCCTTCTGTTTAAATAGCACCTTCCTCTGTGAACTTCAAGTGTTTTACGGCTGAGATGCCACTAACCCAGCGATGATTTCTGTAGGAATGTTGAGCATACATCTCCATTGGATCTCAGGAATTACCAGAGAGGTAGGTGGTCAGAGACAAAGCTTGGAGGCCCCATCCCTGCGGTGCGGTTTGCAGCTTGTTCACTTTGCAGCCCTGTGGTCTGGCCAATTTCTGCCTCAGTTTACTCACCGTAGTGCTGATCTTGCAGGATCTTGATGAGGATTAATACATGGCATGTGCTTAAACCATTGCCTTTACAGTATGTCTTTAGCCACTATAATTACCGTCCATATGCCTCTGCCATGCTCAGATAGGTACCCGTGCTCATTTGAGAAATACACATGACTCCCTGTCTCAAAGAAATGAATAGTCACCCGCTGTGGTACCATGTTGTCTGTGGCTGTGGAGGTCGCTACTCAAACTGTAACTACACATCACAGTGACACACAGGCTTCCACTGATAGACAAGTTTGAGGGGTATTGGCTGGGAATTGAACCCAGGCCTCTCCATAAGATAAGAATTCTACTACCAAATTGCCACTGTCTCACACTCCAGTCAGCTACTGCTGAGTTGCTGTGTAAAGCAGAGAACTGTGCTCCATACGCTTTTGAGTGGCTGATTTCACAACTAGATGGCCAGACCTCAGTGTGGACTGCAATACCCAGCCTTTCAGTTAGCAGCCAAGAACTGTTTACACCACCTAGGGACTTGCAGTAAATTGGATCCCCCAACATACAGCCTGCCCTCCTCCTTTGCCAGGAAGGACAAGTCTTTCCCCAAGAGCTCTGCCTGCTGCGTAGTTTGTGAAGCACAGGGTGACCTTGCTTGAATGAGTGAATGAGTCCCTGACCCTCAGAAAGGAGAGTTTGGAATGGAGGCAAGGGCAGGACACAGGGTGTGTGTGGCACCTCTCCCAGGAGTCCTGAAAGCAGGGGAGCGTGCTGCAAAGGGAAACTATCCATAAGAGTAAATATGGGCTGAGCCCCAGTGGCGTAGTGGTTGTGCGCGGGACTGCGGCCCACTGGGATGGAGGTTTGATTCCAGCTCCACGGAGCAAAGGCTGGACCTCCTACTCCCACCACCTGAGGGCAGTGATCCCCCCCCCCCCCAAAAAAAAAAAGAGTAAATATGAGCGACTTTTCCTCTGGAGCTCGGGCAGGCTACAATCTTTATGTGAGATGAGACTTCTGAGAAAGATGCGTGGCCAGGGCCCTTCCTGTTCCAGCGCTTGCTGGGCGTGACCATATCATTGATGGGCCACACTGCGGTGCTTTTCAGAGTGAAAAGGGTGCTATGAACACAAGGGTCTAGACACATGTACTGACCTGGGAAGCATGCCATCCTAGTTGGGCCAGCCTTTATCTGCCCCTTGAACTGCTATCTTTTCATCAGAGCTGCTTCCAGAAGGAAAGTGAGAAGAGATGCTACTTTAAAACCACCAAGACTTAGCACTTAGCTGTACCATCCATCCAGAGAGGAGGGAGCTGCATGCAGGGGCTGAGAGGACCTGCTCCATTCGCTGCACACCAGGAGAGGGGAAAAAGCTGTCTCCAGGGCTCAGTTCCAAGTGTCATTGACATGATCTGGTTTCTCTCTCCAAGCGGGGATTCTCCACACTTCCCCATCTGCCTCCCCACACTCAGGTGGTGGCCCCATCATAACAGTTCCACCACTGACACTGATACCTGCTCATCCCGGGGGGAGCACCCGCGTTTGCTGGGTGTGTGCCTGTGGGAAAGGTGGGGGTTACGATGTGACACACAAGGATTCATTGAGTGCCTGAGAAATGAAAACGCACGCGCACACATGCACACACACACACACACACACACACACACACACACATACACACACACTGCCAGGAAGGAGCATTATCCCACCTTAAATTTTTTTTTTTTGTTTTTTTGGGGGGGACATCACTGCTCTCCGGTGGTGGGAGTAGGAGGCCCAGCCCCACTGCTGGAATTGAACCTCCGTCCCAGTGGGCTGCAGTCCCGCGCACAACCACTACGCCACCGGGGCTCAGCCCACCACCTTAAATATTTGCCCCTTTAGTCTTAAATTTGGCTAAATCTTTAGTGGTTAAAAATAAAACAGCAAAAAAAATGTTTTCTACACAGATCAAAGTTAAGTTCACTCTGTTAATTTCCTTGAAAAACACAGACAAAGAGAAGAAAAATGGTTCCCTGGCCGGAGTGCTCATATATACTCCTATTTAATGATTAATAATACCTTGTGGGCTATTGTTTGATGTGGCCTCCACTGGTTTGAACAGGAGAATACTGATTCACTCTGAAGGCATTTATGAATCACAAGTGTTTACTCTGAGACAATAAATGAAAGGGGGAGATAAAATAGCACCCAAATATGCTGCGTTCTTTGAATCAAAACCAAAGATAACGCCAGGCTCTCAGGCTTTGATGCCCCCATATTGGCCCTCCTGCTCGCTTGCCCTCACAAAGGATTTTATAGCATGACCACAGCGTGGTCTTCTGAGGTGTGTGGCTTGTTTCTTTCATTTGCTGATAAATTTGAGGCAATAAGGCATAGCTTTCCTCTCCCACCTTCCAGGCTTCTCCATGCCAGGCCTCTGCGAAGGGTTCTCAGCACCTGTCCCCTCTGCTTGCCCACTATGTTGGGCTCTGGCAGCCATCTGGGTGGGAGATGGCCCCAGCTGCCCCCAAGTGGCTGTCTGGTCTGGAAAGGGGGTTGGATTCAAGAGACTACAAGACTGGACAGGCCTTGGAGCCTGGATTGGACCCTGATGGAAGGGAAGTCATGAAATGACACCGATGTATGTAGCCTGAGCAACTGAGTAGACATTTCATCCACAATTCCAGTCTTTCCTTGTGAAGAAAAAAATTCAGAGTGGTGAAGTATAAGTAACAAAGCTTTTGTCATTTCAACCATGTACAACTCCACGTTTAATAATGGTAACTCTTCAACTTATTTTTTCTTCTCTGTTTGTTCCAAAGCGATCCTGGTATTGTAGTGGTTCCACATCAGGCTGCTGACTGCAAGGTCAGCACTTCTAAACCACCGAGCTGTTGCTCAGGAGAGCGATGAGACTTTCTGCACCGTAAAGAGTTACAGTGGATTCTGAAAATCCACCGAGGCAGTTCTATTCTGTCCTATAAGGTTTCTATAAGTCAGAATTGATTCGATGGCAGTGAGATTGCTTTTATTTGCTTATTATGCCTCAAAGCCTAGAATTCAGTGAAATAAAAATGTTATCTTTGTAGTTGTCCCCAGGGGCTGCTTTTTTTTTTTTTTTTAAGTTTTACCCTGAGATAAATTTAGACTTAGAGAAAGTTGCAAAAATAGTTCTGAGTTCTCTTAAGCACCTTTAGTCAGCTTTCCCTGTTACCATCTTCATTCACTCCAGAAGCATGCTTAAAACTAAGAAAATCCGGGCTGAGCCCCGGTGGCGTAGTGGCTGTGCGCGGGACTGCGGCCCACTGGGACGGAGGTTCAATCCCAGCAGTGGGGCTGGGCCTCCTACTCCCACCGCCAGAGAGCAGTGATTGCCCCCCCCCCAAAAAAAAAAAAAAAAACTAAGAAAATCACCTTGCTTCACCACTGCAAACTAAACTACAGACTTCCATGGGGTCTCCTCCCATGTCCTACATGTAGGGCTATGAAGCCTTTTCACCTGGCCTTCCTAGCCCTGGTCTTGTAATCCATACTAAATGTTTGCCAGGCCTTTCTATGGTGAG
>PVJH01004976.1:0-118087 GCA_004026705.1 Nesogale talazaci
TACCACTCCTATTACTAGTCTTGATGGATCATCTATCCTAAGTTTCCCATGTTTCCAACTTCACTGTACATCTCCTGGTCTAGCTGGATTTATGTGGTAGAATTGGGGTCATGATAGTGGGTGGGAGGCAGCATGGGAACTAGAGGAAGGTTGCATATTTCATAGCTCCTACCCTGTATCTTAACTGACTCATCTACTCGTAGCCCTTCTGTAAAAGAATGTCACCTCACCTATTGATGGGCTTTGGGTCCCCCTCATTAATAAAAATATATTTTTAGCTCATTGATGCCTGACACCAGATCCCTTCACCACCTCATGATCACACAGGCTGGTGTGCTTCTTCCGTGTGGGCTTTATTGCTTCTGAGCTGAATGGCCGCTTGTTTACTCAAGCCTTTAAGTCCCCAGACACTATATCTTTTGGTAGTCGGGCACCATCAGCTTTCTTCACACATTTGCTTATGCACACATTTGTCCTCAGGGATCATATCAGGAAAGTGAGCCTGCAAAGTTGTGCTTTTGAGTTCTTGAAGCCTGATATCTCATCCCTTTGACACCTCATCATTCCACATGCTAGTGTGCTTCTTCCATGTGGGCTTTGTTGCTTCAGAGGAGACAGTCTTTTCTAACCAACTTATATGGTAAGATTGATTCTAAAAGATGTCTGAAGCACTAAGAAACTTTGTTCTTACTCGCTAAGAAGAATTAGAAAGCATTTCACTCAAACATTACAAATGCAATGAGGATAAGGAACAAATGCCAGCATTCTGTCTAAAGTAAAGTATAGTAACTGTAACTGAGGTGATGTAGTATGGCTTGTGGAGATTATCTGTTGTATAACACACAAGAGAAATCTTGTTTCACTTAGTACTGTATCTTTAAAATATAAAATTAATGAGTTTTAATTATATGCTAGACTTAGCTAACCAACACACCCCTTTTAAATAAGTGACCATCTTTACTAGAAGAGGAAAATCTAGCAAGCATCTGAAAACTAGAAGAAAACACTTTAATAATTTTCTATATACTCAATTGCTTCATGGCACTTTTGTAGATGACCGTTTGAGAGCAAACAAACAAACGAATGAATTTAATTTGTGTCTTAATATTCCCAAAAAGAATGAGTATAATTTATGCGATTTCTACCGCATTTCTTCCATCTTAATCTCGAAACATCCGTGAAATCAGTTCTTACAGAATAATGGTTGCCCCATCGGAGTTAGATTACCTCTGATACAATCTACATCTTGAGGCCTGGTGCATATTTTAATGCATTTAGGGATTGCCAAAGAAATCTAATGTGTGTCACTTACATCGTCACATTCATTTCATTTAAAAACACATCCCTCACATTTTCCAACGAACAGATTCTCAAGAGACGATGTAAATGAATAAGATGTGAAAACATTAGATTAAAAGTCACAGGATTTATTTTCTTTATATATTGAGAAGGATGAGGAATGGGAGAGCAGAAAGGCAGCAGGCAAGGAGTCTCTATCTATCACTTAAAAAATAATGGCAGCGCTTTAAACCCAAATGCCCTCTCTGCAAAATGCTTGAAGAAAAGATTGAGCTTCTGACTCCTGGTTTATTTCACTTCAATTTCATCTCCTGCCATTTTACTTTACCCTTTCAAATTGACCCCTGTGTTCTACTGAACAGAAATTTTGGACAGTGTCTAAGGTGGGCAAGGGGTGGGGAGATGCTGGGGGCAGGAAAGCAAAGAGCTGGAAATATAAATCTACATGAGTTCTGGGAATTACAGGGGAGCCAACTCAGAACCAAAGGTCGGAAACCGGTGGAGATTATGCCAGTCTCTGCTTTTCCCTCTGTGAACAGTGCAAAACAGGTTTGTTTGGTTTTGAGTGCTTTTCTTAGGAGCCAAGAAGTCTGTTCCAATTCCCATAGAAACTATGCATAATAGAAAGAAAGCTCTGCCTGGCCATCTAAAAGTCAATGTATCGGAGTCCATTGCCACAGCCACTGTGCCAATCCAGCATGCGAACGTACGGTCTTCTTTCTCACTGATGGTCTGCTCTACCTAGCAGAACGTCCCAGGACTGGTCCCTTTCTAACACTTTCAAAGCACGTGAGAGGAAGTCTTCGCCATCATGACTTCTTAAGGACATTCTGGCTATGTTTCTCTGATGGAACATTTGCTTGTTTGAACGGAAGTTCATGGTACTTTCTAGATTCTTCGCCATGATTTAAACGCATGATTCTTCCTACGTTGTCCTTCTGAATTGTTCATTCTGCGCATGTCTATGTGAAAATACCATGGCCGGCATCAAAGAGTCTTCAAAGCAAGCCCCTTGGGCCTCAGCAATGTCCAGGGGTCTTGAGAAGCCACTTTGCCTAATGCAATACATCTTCACTGACACTTCCATGAACACTGCTTATGGGTCCAGGCAAAATGAAATCCTTGACAACGTGGCTGTCTTTTCCATTTACCAGGAGGGCATCGATAGGTCCAGTCGGGAAGATATTTCTTTTTTTTTAAATAAGTTGCATACGGACTGCTGCAGTCTTTGATTTCTCTCCCCCCCCCCACTCCCCGCCAACCCTAAGTCTTTCATTTCTTCAGCAATAACTTTCTTCATTCAAGCTTCCTTCACTAGCAACAAGTGGTGCGTGCCATTGGTCTAGCGGAGGCTGTTCATGCGCCCGCGCTGATGCAACCGCCACATCTTTCTTCACGTACTCCCTTTCCTCAAGTCATTTGCTCAGCGTACATATTGTGTGATGATGGTGAGAAGATAAAATCCTGACAGACACCTTTTCTGATTTTAAACCAGTGAGTATACCCTTGTATGGGTGGTCAATAGCCTTCTCCAAACGCCGAGGAAGCATTCTTCTTCTCAGAGTTCAGTTCCGCAGATGACAGATTTATTAAGCTTGGTGAAAGGCTACAACCCACCCTCAGCCTTCTCCTAATTTCAAAGCAAGCAGGATGTTTTTGTTCTGCGTGAATGACTGCCTCTTGGTCCATGTGTATTTCCCACACGAGCGTGATGGGATGTTCTGAAGTGCCATTGCTCTCAGTGTTATCACCGATAACTGAATGCCTACGAGTAGCCAATAAAACACAAGTGCCATCATTTTAATATCCACTACTGTCAGCCACGATTACTCTGACTTTTGCAATACCTTCACATCCAATTCTGAATCCAGCTTGGCTTTTGTGAAGTTCCTCATTGAGAACTACTCTTGTGAACTGCAGTTGTTAGATCATCCTTGATGTGGCATGTGATATTAATGATCACAATCAATGAATTCAACATTCTGGCTCTTCTAGTTGGTTGGCCAGGTGGGTAGCTTCTAAATTTCTTGATGTAGAAAACCGAGTGTCCCAGTGTTCCATCAGTTCATTGAAGTATTTCAACTGGTATCCTATTCAGTTTCTGGAATTTGGGGGATTTTTTTGCTAATGCCATCAGTGTAGCTTGGGCTTCTTTCCTTGATATGATTGACCCTTGATCAGATGCTACCTCTTGAAATGGTAGAATGTCTACCAGCTCCTTTTGGTAGAGGGGTGGGCACTTCTTTCATATTCTTTTAGACGATTCCTTCATTATTCAATATTTTGCCCCTAGAATACTTCACTATTGCCACTGAAGTCTTGAAATTGCCTT
This sequence comes from Nesogale talazaci, assembly GCA_004026705.1. Taxonomy (NCBI): domain Eukaryota; kingdom Metazoa; phylum Chordata; class Mammalia; order Afrosoricida; family Tenrecidae; genus Nesogale; species Nesogale talazaci. Next base: position 3,632 of record PVJH01004976.1, read on the forward strand.
GATTGTGTTTCAAATTGGGTTATGCTGTGAGTATTCTTCTTTTGCTTCATAGCTCCAGATCTAGGCAGATTTTGTTATAATACTTTACTTTTTGCTTCAGATACTTTTGATATCTTCTACTCACTTCTTTTATTTCACTACAAGAAAGAACACGTTTTAGGATCTCTAAAACTGACACCCACTTCGATCTTTTCTTTTTTGTCTAGTTTGCTTTCTGCATGTGTGATGTTTTTCTTCTGTGATTAGTGCTTGCTGTGCCAAGGCTGTTCTTAAGATGCTTCACAGTTGGCTCGACTGATAATCATGAGCTTCTCCACATTTCTATGCTGGGCAGTGTGCTGATTTCTTTGCATTGCTTCACCTATGTGGCTCTCATTGACATTAACTGCAGCTTCACAATTGGAGGAACCTGTCTCATGGTGTGCTCCAATGTTATTCAGCCTCTAGCTAGTGAAGTCCCTTAGCTTTGTAATTCAGACTCTTGACTGGCACATTATATTCCCTCTCCCACCCAGAGCTGAGTCTGCATCCAATCTTCTAAACTCTGCCTCAATACTCTACTGCAGACTCTGCGACATTTGTGTCACCATGGCCTTCCATCATCGCCTCCTTACCTCTCTTAGATCCCTGGATCAATCTCAACTAGATATTTTCTATGATTTCATCTCATCTTTTCATTAAATTGCTATCTCTATTTTCTAATGCAAGGATTCTCCAAGGAGGGTCCTAGGGCCAACAGTATCACTTGGGAACTTATTACAATCAATTGTCATAGGATTTACTATGATTCACGGAGACCAGGCGTGTGTGTCAAAATTGAACTGAGAATTTTGTAAAGGCTGATTTTTGGGTGGGTTGGTCGAACGTTGCCAAGCTTTCCTTCAGAAGCCCCCCCACCCCACCCCACCCCACTCCTGGTGGACTCTAACCTCATCACTATTAATAAACAGCCACTGACGGCTCTTTCAACATTTGTACCAAGTGAGGATTTTGGGAAATTTGTTAGAAGCACAGATGCTCAGCAAACTACGAGCCTTTCCTCCAGGTCCGATTAACTCAGAGAATCTGGGATTGATCCCAGACATCTGCTCAAGTTTTTCAAATGATGCTAATGTGGGTTAAAGTTTGAGAACTTTCAAGTTTGAGAATAAAGAAAGTAAAATGTAAACACCTAAGCAAGCATATGAGACCCATCTGCTTCTGTCTTGGAAGAACAGCCAGCCAGAATACTCCTGAGAAACAAGCACAGGGAGAGTTCACTACATGCTTTTGGGACAGATTGTGAGAAGGAACCTGGCCCTGCAGATCAGGGTTGGGAAGGTAGAAGTTCAGCAAAAAGGAAAAAGGAAGACTAAATACGATGAATGGTCAGAGTGGCTGCAACACTGGATTCAAGGTTGGCCATAATTATAAGGGTGACAATCATTGTGAAGGTGACATAGGACTGTTGTGTTGTACATTGGGTAACTTTGGTCCCAGGCTAACTCAATGACACCCAAACAGAAATAAGATCACCATAATCCAGGAGACAATGTGCTAAGGTGGTGAGAGAAGTCTGATTTGCTTGATTGGAAAACTTGCTCCACTCATGATTGCCTTTGTGACCTCGATTCACAATAGGCTTTCAGTTTTTGGATTCATAAAATAGGGCTGATCTGATTATAGGTTTGGGGAAAAGATGAAAATATCACTGGGGAAAACACAGTGCCTGGTACATAATGGGAAATTAATATATTTTAGTTATTATTACTGTTGTGCATTTTCTCACCTTATCTCATCACTTCCTATTTCCAAACTTAAATATTGTCAAAGTTCTACACGACTTTAAACACAGGTAGTTTAGACACTGCCCTGTGCACTCCGCCTCTATTTGGAGTTCACACCACTGGTGGAAGAGAGACTGAATAGAGAAGGGTGATGAACATGGGTCTCCTAAGCCTCTATTCCTCAGTTTCTTTGGGAAGTCACCTAACCTCTATGAGCCTCTCTGTCCAATACATAAAAAAAGAATCCATAATTTGGTCTGTTCTCTCTACCTGAAGGGTATGCATGAGGTTTAAATGACATCGCAATGGTAAAGGCATCAAAAAGTTTAAAGCCTTTCAAACGTGAGGAGTGTGCTCTGTTTTCTAGTAAACAACCTTGAGTATCTAACCTTTGCTCTCTTCTAAAATAAGATCTTAGAATATCCTATTCTAAAAATCTCTATAAATCCCCTGTGAGATCTCAGAGTTCTCCTGAGAATACTGCCCTCTCATCTGAGATTTCACAGGAACAGCACAGTGCTGGATAGACTCTATCCAAACATGAGCCTCAGTAATACCTTGTTCTTTCCCCATCCTGGCTCCCACATTTAATTATGTTTGGTTGGGATTTGTAGTCATTTTTACTGTTTCACACACTCAAGTGAATTGCCTCTCTGTGTGTTTTTTTTCCCCCTTTCCTATTTTGAACTTCATCCTATTGATTTCTTGCCACTCTTTTATTTTCCCCAAGTTATTTGAAACTTTTATTGTAATACAAGTTCATTGTGTATATGTACATATATAATTTCTCTTCCTACTTTGACGATATAATTTGAACCTGACCCATAACCAAGTTCAGTTGCTTTATATGAAATAGCAGGAGCCATGTCTACTGTTTGTCTAGAAAATCAAAGTCATTGTCTTTACACAGAAGGGCTGTGGGATCAGCTGTTTTAACAAATGGCCAGTCAATTTTGGTGAAATAATTGCTTTGAGTCGTTTTTTCACTGAAATGACTGGTAAGTTGCCTAGTGGTGCAAATATAAAGGGAAGATGTCTCAGAAAAAAGTGGTGTTACTGAATAGATCTCTGCCACAAGCAGAAATGCAAAGTAAAGGCTGTTGGGGGTTAAGGAGATTTCCAGTGCAATGGTAGAAACAACATCTGTGGCTGTGGCTGGTGAGTTATGAGGAGTTTTGTGTGATTATGTATTGAATATTATGTTTATTAATTGTTGCACTGGGTTTGAATTCTGCTGTCTATATTTTCAAGGTCTCTATATCATTCCTATTAAAGTGTATGCTAATTCTGATCTAGTCCATCCAAGAACTGAGTGAAGTTATACAATTTTGTCCTAAACTCAAGCAAACTGGATTGGTAGTGCTTTATGAGGAATGTACTAGGAAAATGTTAAATTTTCATTGTTTGTATGAGCAATCAACTACTATTCTACAACGTATTTATATCTTGTTATTGCTGATCACTTAGGAAAAGATGATTAACATCATAGGTATAGAATTTCATCACCATATTGGTGTGCTTTAAAATAAATTATTTAAGCCATTTAGAAAAATAAGCTGCTTTCTATTGTGCCTCACCCCTAAAGGAAATACACTAGAAAGGCAGGGAAAGCTGAGTCTGCACAAAGGCACATTTTGCATGTTTATTTCTTTTTCACGGAAATGGAAAGTATTTACTTGATATATAGTCATGAGTTAGTCATTCCTTAAATCATTATCACCCCAAGGTTGAAGTAATATTTTTGGTAGAGTGGAGGAAAATTCTGGACTAGATAGAGTAAGCATTGGCTAACTTTATTGTAAAGTTATTTATACAGAAAGATATTGCATCTAGGCAATAAAGAAAACTATCTCCTCGTTGGGGAGAGCAAAAAGAGTACTCATACAATAATGGCCAACTGGAGCCCTTAGGCACTTCAGAATGGAACAATTTTTTGTGATAAATGTCTTCTGAAAAAGGGGGGAAAACAAAAAAGAAAGTGGTATGATTCCTCTGCTCAGGAGACCACTGAAGTGGTCATTTTCAGGACAAAACAATGTCAAAGTTCACTTGCATGCTAGCTATTTCTGCTCTCTTCAGAAATGTTGGAAGCCAACATTCCCTTTGTTTATTTCTAATTAGCCTACTTCTCCTTCCTCATCAACCGGACCTTTGGGTTTCTAAGTGTTTTCCAAATGTATTTGCTCCCTTGCTCTCTTCTTTCCTCTGTTCGGTCTAGGTTGGAAATTTTACATATGACCTATTTCCATTTAAGAATTAATATGCTTTTAATTCTTATTTTAGCCACAGCCCACACTCACTCCCCAAAGAGCTAAAAGAGCCATAATCCAATTAAAAATGGGCAGAGGACATGGATAGACATTTTACCTAGAAGACTTTCAGATAGCCAGAAGTTATATAAAGAAATGTTCACAAACATTAGCCAGTAGAGAGACGCAAGTCAAAATAATGAGATATCATCTTACCTCAAATTTAATACCAAGTTTCAAAAACAAAGCAGCAAATTCTGGTAAAGGAGTACAGAATCTGGAACCCACCCACCTTGCTGGTGAGTCTGTGAAAGAATGCATGAATAATCAAAAATGCTATGGACTTTTCTTAAGAAATTGAAACTAGAAACTCCATACAATCCATTAATTATAATAATTGTTCTGAATTTTAGAGAAATGAGAGTTATTGTATATATAGCCATATGCATACTCATGTTCATTGAAGAACTATTTACAATAGCCAAAAAAAGGGATCAAATGAAAAAGGAAACACCCTAAATATCCCTCAATGGTGGAGTGGATAAACAAGCCATGATACATACACAGAGTAGAACAATCATCAAAATGTGCTGTCCTAAGGTCAGTGATGACTTAGAGTGACTCTATAGGACAGAGTTGAATTTGTTCCTGGGAGTTTCTGAGATTGTCATTGTTTTACAGCAGTAGAAAGTCCTGCCTTTCCCTAGGCTCCAGTCAAACACTGGACCACACCGTATGAGGTCTGTCACAGTCACTGGTATGATTTGATGTTGTTTAGTGTTCCATTGTACAGCATGAACCAATACCAGTGAATACCACTTTCACAAATTCAGTTATTTAACATTGTACCATAAATACAATACCTGGATGAACCTGGAGGAAATATTGCTTGTGAACTTAGTGAATTGGAAAATGGTAAATATTCTTAAATGATCACCGTAAAAAGCCAAGAGACAGTTTCATACTAAAAGAAATATCCTTTGAAAGTTAGCAGGGGTGGGAGGGGAAAAAAGGTAGATTCTCATTTAGAGAGACCATGTGTAAGATGGGGGCTCACACAAAGTGGTGGAGGTAAGGGAAGGAATGCAAGATGTTATAGGGAACAAGGTAACAAGGTAAATATGCTTATTTATGCAATCCTACAAGAACTTGCCTTAATGAATAGAAGTCTATCTATAGATAGACACACAGGCTGAACAGGTGTGAGAGGGAGAGTGGTAGTATTTTCACATGCACATACACACACTATATATGTATATATATATATGCATGCAGGCAAGTGCACTATTAACACTTTTTACATGTGTACTTGTCATGTATTTGCCCTGGTGGCCATTATACTTATGAATATGGTGCAATAATAGAGGAGTCACAGTTATAAAAACATCCTAGATATAACCAAATACATTTTGGGAAGGAGTCATTGGGACTACTGGTTCAGGGACAGTGTTTGGGGGGTATACCAAGGTCACTTGGTATGATATAGTTCCACAAAGACAATATTCTATATTCTTCCTTGGCGAGTAGTGATGTATCCCTTAAAAGCTTATGAAGAGTCATTTTAAGTACAACTTTTGTTGCAATGAAGATGTATGAAAAAGATTACCATATTTTTTTGGACCATAAGACCACTCTCCATCACCACTCCCCAAAATGAGGGTGCATCTAGTGGTGTGAAGGTGTGATATTCCAGAACATTTTAGCATACTGGTACTACTTGATTGAGAATATTTTTTCTTATTTTCCTGCTCTAAAAATGGGGTGTGTCTTATGATCAGGTGTGTATTATGGTCTGAAAAATATAGTAGTCAAATTGACTAATAATTTACAAGAGCATCTATCTCCACAGTCCTGAGACCAGAAGAACTAAATAGTACCCAGCCACATTAGTACCAATTGCTCAGCACCTACTCTGAACTCTATTAGAGGGGTAACATGGACAGGGTGGGGGAGATATGGAACAAAATTCAAAATAAAAAAGCCCCATTAGGCTTATTGGTGCGATAGAAACTAACAGAACCCCTAAGACAATGGTCCTTAGAAACATTCCATCCTGGAAAGAATTCAATCAATTGCATGAATCAATTTTCAATCCCACAGTAGACCTCTGAGGAAGGGGGGGAGGAAAGGACATTAGAGAGCTATAGACCTTAGAATAATAAATCTTTTGAGAATAAAACTATAATTTAACAAAGAATAAAATGCAGTTTGGTTAAGGAAGAAGGAGAATGAAATAGCAATGGTAGGATAAGGGGTGTTGGTAGTAGGTAGTGCTACCTACTACCTACCTCCATAGGTTGGTAGTAGGATAGGGGATGCTGTATTGAGGGGATCACAATAAGTGAGATGATACAAAATGTGTATGATTTATTGAATAGACAATTGACTTTCTCTGTAACACTTTCACCCCATTCACAATGGTTGTTTAAAAAAAGTAGGACTATACATAATGAAAACACTTAATAACATCCACCAGAAAAATACCCGTCAAAAACTCAACACCACCCCAATTCAAAGCTATTGAGTCTATCTTGACTTATGATGACTCTCTAGTACAGAGTAGAACTGTCCCTTGTTCGTTCTCCAAGGCAGTAATGAGAGGAGAATGCCTGAATGTTTTCCTGCTTAATAGTTTGCAGTTTTGAACTACTGACCTTGTTGTGATCAGCCCAACATGCAAGCCACTGTGCCAGTAGGGCTTCACAATAGAAAAGGACCGAAAGAGGTTAAATATAGATCCTGCAATCTGTTCTCCCTTTCTTCCCCACCTTCCCTCCACCTTCCATCATCACCTGTCTCACCACGGTCCTGAGAGTTTCTTCTGTCCTGGGTGCCCTGTGATTCCAGTTCCCGTCCATACCCAGTACATCCTCCGGTCCAGTCAGATTTCTAAGCTAGAACTGGGATCATGAGAGTGGTGCGGAGAGAAAGCATTTAAGAACATTGTATGTTTCAACATTGCTACACTGCATGCTGACTGACTCGTCTCATCCCCAGGTCTTCTGTGAGTGAAGGTTCAGTTGCCTACACATGGGTTTGGGTCCCCACTCTGCATTTCCCCTCATCCACAATGATATGATTTTTTTGTCCTTTGATGTCTGATAACTGATCCCCTCAACACCTCATTTCACCCAAACTGTTGTGCTTCTTTCCTGTGGACTTTTCTGCTTCTCAGCTAGATAGACACTTGTTTATGCAGTGTATAGGGATCTCCATATAATCTCCTCCCTGGGGGACAGACAGCGGGGAAGTGAGTGAATTGAGATGTCAGATGATGTAAGATATGACAAAATAATAATAATTTACAAATGATCAAGGGTTTATGGGGTAGGGGAGAGCAAGAAGGGAGGGGGAGAATGAGGAGTAGATACCAGGAGCTCAAGTAGAAAGCAAGAGTTTGGAGAAGGATGAGGGAAACACATGTGCAAAAATACAATGGATGCATGTGTGGATTGTGATAAGACTTGTAGGAGTCCCCAGTAAAATGATTTAATAAAAATGTAAAAGACAGAAAATAGTATCTTTTATCTCCTTAGCTCACATTTTAACTTTGAAATCCACTGTTTTCCATGGACCCTTTGCACGTGATTCAAAACATTTGTATCTCAACTGTTGACATATTTTTGAACATTTGAGGTGAAGTTCCCCTTCGCCCTTTTATTGAAAGTCCCTAATGTCAATGAGAAATATATAATGTTCAAATTAAAGATGTATCTAAAAAAAACTTAACAATTTTGATTGGCTGGAATAATAGGAATTCCTCATGTGTACTTAGCATTGTACAATTCACAGAGTGCCTTGGCTTTACATGACAATGCTTTGCACTGAGAACCAATTAGAAAAAGAAAATTATAATATCCTTACAATCTACGATTATTTTACTTCTAACTGTCTGGCTTGATTTTTGGACTACAAAGTAGAATGCATCATATTAAACATATAGAGATATGGGCAATATAGAACATTTCTGGCAGATTAGAAACAAAGAAACAAACTAGCAATCATTCTTCAAAAATGTCCTAGGTTTGTGGGTGGTAATAAAACTAAGGTATAACTTTTTGGTAGCCACCATCATGATCACTGAATGATTTTTGGACAATTTCACAAGGTGAAAATATTTCTTTCCTATTAGATAAAGAATTATTGTTAATATTGGGGAGATGATATCAAGGAGGACTTGTAGAAAAGAATGTTAGGAAACTGTTGTAGCACATGTACAATTCTGCTGGATGTGATTTAACTATGGAATGGTTTGATATATGTATTAATCCCCAGTCATTATCAAAGTAATATTAAAACTATCACTATAAGCCTTTGGAATCAAAAACAAAAACATGTATCATATACTTTATTATAATTTTATTTCAAAATCTCCCTGACAAAAGTAACAAATGGTAGGACCATCTGAAACCATAAAAGTGGTAATCTGCAATATTACGTCTATCTTAGAGGAAATCATTCCTTTCCATAGATAGCAGTGTGACTGGTTTGTGCTAGTATGTATACATACAAGTCACATTTCAGTTTAAAATAGATTGATAAGCCAAAAGTGATTTAAAATCTATTTCTAGAAAGCTCAGTTAGGTATTGGATCACATATGGGACAGTTATTAGAAAACTTAGCAGAAAAAGACCACAGAAATGATCACATTCAATGTATTCTTCATAGTCTATGATGGGGTGTGGCAGTAAGTTGTAGATAGGGGAAGTTGAGTGTTGGCCTTGATACTTTTAATGGACATAAGTATATACTATTGACCCAATGTCATTGCTGTCTCTCCAGTGGATTGCAACCCATCATGACTATACAGGATAGAGTAGAACTGCTCCATGTAATTGCCAAGACTAACTACCTAATGGGATCAGGCCAGGGGGGTTCCTGGAGAACGGGAAGTGGGTTCTGATGATGGGCCTGTGGGTTAGCAATAGAGCATTGTATTTCTGTGTCACTAGTGTTCCTGGATATGCACGGAAGTGAATGAGATGGGATTGAGGGAAGGAAATCTATTAGACATGATGATAATGAATGTGGGTGATTTTCCAGGTAAAACTGTTGTCTTAGTCCGCCAAGAGGGAGATTCAGAAAATGATTTGTGCATAAAGTTTCATCCTGCATGAACCTTAATGTGAACTAACTACATAAATAATACGGCAGTGACTATTTAAATTATCTAGACAACCTCCTACATTATTTTGAGCACAGGCTTAGTTTTATGTATTATTTATATTACTATAACATACGTGCTATTTAGTAGAATTCAGTGTAATTTAGTATATTCTGTATAATTCAATAATATACTTGATGAAATGCTTCCATTTGTCATACTTTGTGAAGACATACTTTGTGTTTTAAAATTAATTACTTCAAGGATTTATATGTGTTCCTTAAGCAAAAAAGGTGAGTTGTTTCCAAAATGAGTTAGCCTAGATTAAATAATTTGATAGCTTTTAAAACTCCTGTTTAATTGAATTTCTAAGATAGTGATTCAAATAAGAGATGTATTTTAAATGCTCTCAGACATATATTTTACTTGTTTGTACTCATCTAAGGAGTGTTGATGGTACTGTGAGTTACGAAGCTGGCTACTGACAACAAGGTCCACAGTTCGAACTTCCAGCCACTCTTTGGGAGAAAGATGAGCCTTTCTGGTTCTGTACAGATGTGCAGCCTTGGAAATCCAAAGGAACAGTTCAACGCTGCCCTGTCGGCTCAATTTGAGTGTAAATTAACCTGATAGAAGTGACTTTGGTTTGGTTTTGGTTCTCATGTAGTTTGGAGAATTACCTTTTCTAAGGATTTCTATGTAACTGTAAGTAAGCTGCTAGGTTGACAAACAATATGTTGAAGAACACCTAGCTGAAAGAATCTGAGACTGACTGAATGAATCCAAGGTCAGCTGTCTGCTGATGAGTTCTGGGATTGGCACGCCATTTAACCTGAGACAGCTAAACCAGACCCAGACTCCAAATCCAGTAGTAGAAGTAGCTGGCTTCCACAGCCTGTCACTTTGTACTAAGAGTAGACTACATATTGAATAGACTTTCTTTCAATCATATCGAGCATTGTCTAGATTGAGAAGATCTACTCTCCACACAGCTAAGTTTGTGCTTCACAGAAGATTCCATCGTAGAATTTACCACACTATGTCAGATCATATCATTAAAGAATACCAGCTTACTTAAATTGGCATAAACCTAAGTATCACAGGATCTAAGTCAGGTAGTATTTTGTCTTCATTATTTGTGACTAATATGGCATAGCTTTTAGGGTCATCAAGCAATATATTTAATAACACATTAAAGTAAAAGTTTGCTGAACATCACTCAACAATGGATGTAGTAGAAAATTGAGAGTCAGCTGCAAGAAATCTAAACCCAAATGAGAAAACATGGAACAAGGGACATCCCTGCTGATATGAGATGGATCTTAGTTGGAAAAAGAGAATATAAGAAAGACGATTACTTTAAAAATAATTATATAAAAGCATTTGATTGTGTGGATCATAGAAAACTATAGATAGCATTGAAGGAGAATTGAAATTCCAGAATACATAATTGTGCTCAGGTGAAACCTGTCTGTAGACCAAGATATTGTCATTAATCATAACACTGAAATACTGTGTGGTGTAGAATTAGGAAAGGTATGAGTCCTTTTATTCAATTTTCATGCTGAACAAATATTCTAAGAAGTGGGCTTGCATAAAGATCATAGCATCAGAAGGAGAGGATGGCTCATTAAGAATGTCCAATATGCAAATAACACAACCTTGCTTGCAGAACGCAAAGAGGACTTGCAGCATTTACTGATTCAGACCAAAGACTTCGGCCTTTGGTGTGGATTGCAACTCCGTGTAAAGAATATAAGACTTATTGCCACTAGACCAGTGGACACCATCATGTTCAACAGAGAAAGGTTTGAAGTTATGGATTTCATTTTACTTGGATTCACAATAAACATTCATTGAACCAGCAGTCAATAAATCAAATGATGCCTTGCACTGGGTGGACCTACTGTACAGGATATCTTTAAAGTGTCAAGAGCAAAGATGCTCTTTGAAGACTAATGTAGACCTGAACCATGTCACGGTACATGATATGTTTAATCTCCTCATTGAAATCTGGATGGTGACTAGTAAAAACTGCAGAAGCACTGATGCATTTGAAGGACAGTGTTGATGAAGATGACTGAAAGTACCATGGACTGCCAGAAGAAAAAACAAAGTTGTCTTGGAAGAAGTACAGCCAGAATGCTTCTTAGAGGAGAGGATGAAAGAAAATATTTTTGTTTTCTTGACCTCAAACACTTTAGACCTGTTGTCTAGAGAAACCCATTGCTGGAGGACACCAAGATTGATAAAGTGGAGTGTCATCAAAAAGAGAATATTTTCGACAAGACGCTTTGACACAATGCCTGCAACAATGGACTCAAACATACCTACATTTGTGAAGATGGGCAGGACCACACGGTTTTTCCTTCTGTTGTACACAGGGTCTCTCTGACTGAGTGAGGTACCTAACAGCTGCATCTACTTTCCTGTGTTATATATAAGTAAATGCATTTTATATATGTGCATATAGATGTAGAAATCTTGTATACCACAATTGTAATTCAGGCCACCTAAAGGAAATCTTCTCTAATTCAGAATTGTAAGTCCAATTTATTGCACATGTTGAAGCTCAAAACTGTCCTGGAAGAATCATATCCACTAATTAAAACTTAACAAAAGAAAATGGTCCCCCAAATCTCACACAGCATTTTAAGAGAGCTCATTAGTAATGGGTCTATCAGGAAATACACTGAAAATAGGTCAGAGGATGAGAAAAAAACTTGATTTATGATGTAACATTTCTGTTGTCTATGTACACTCTTCTAAGATATTTTTCTACATGAGACATTTCAATATTTCCCTAAGGGAGTTTTATTATAAAACCTACCAATTTAACCCAACTCAAGCTGGAACAGTTAATATGGAATCAGAAGTAACTGAATCAGAGAAGTTCAACTATATTTCTTTACCAATTCCACCTTCATTTTGCATGCAAAAAAAATCATTTTCAGAGGAAAAAATGTTTACCCCTTATGCTGCAACTGCAAAGAAATGATAACAATTTCCATATGGTATATGAAAATCAGCTGGCTGCTCTCAGGTCAACCACAAGAGCAATGCTATCCTGTTGGCCTTTTGAATGTATGGGGCATGTCTCCACCCTATCTCTTTCCACAGTTGCCCATCAGAAACCTGCATCATGAGTATTTAGTGCACATGTGCTAAATAGATAATAAAATGTGTTGCCATATTTGGAACTGCATACATATTTTTAATCCATTTCTCCCTACAAATTAATGTTTATTTTCTAAATTGTGAAGGAGTGGGCTAAATCATATTGGAGGAAATATTAAGTATATTATGAAATCCCCAAACAATGGAAGAGGCAATATAAAACATTCATATTTATTACTACCTAGAAGCCACAATCCCTCCAATATAACTCATTTTCCAAACTGCAAGGAAATGGTTCACATTATAAAATATGAATGATTACTTTAAAAAAGCTTTGTCTTCCACATAAAGCATAAAGTCTTATATCTTATGATTTTGAAAGGGTTTTCTATCTGCTCTTTGAATTGATAACATTTCTTGGAAATAACTTCAATCCAAATAAACCTGCATTCAGGCTAGTGTCTGAAAAGAAGAGGACTCAGGCTGGCTGTTTAACTGGTCATCCACATGAGAGGTATTTGTCAGTTTTTATCATCAATGGGATCTTATTCGAGTACCTTCTGTGTCTACCACAGAAAAGGAAGTGTTGGAGTGATTTATGGGGCCATATTCAAGATATAGAATCTGTTTCAAATTCAACATTTGAGTGAAAAATATGTGATTGTAATTTATGAAAACTTGATGGCTGTTCAAATACATGCAAAGATTCTCAACTCTAAGGTTCAAGAGGCTTCTGGGAACCACAGGTTAACAACAGCAGGGAATTTGGGAAACACAGAGTGCTATTCTAAACATGGTCCAAAACACTAATAGAGTGTGCATATTGACCTGCTGAAGATAGTACTGTCTACTCAGAGTAAGTCTGGTCCAAGAAATTCATCAGTGGCCTCAAATGTCCACTTTTCCAAATCAGCATTTCCAAGATTATTTCGGGAGAACTTTTAATATATGGTCTGAGGGAGGGGGGTTATATATTTGAGTAAATTTATAAAATGTTGCCTGCTGAGCTACCTTCTTGGAATTTAACAATGCACTGTAGCTTAATAAGGTTTCTGAGAAGTCCTGCACCCAAAAAAAAAAAAAAAAAAAGGAAGAAAAAACTGCTTCATTTCGCTTAACTCAGCACTTCCCAAACTTATTTAAGCATGCATCAGTTTATTCTAAAAGAATTTACTAAAATGCCACCAAACTCCAATTTTGAAAACATTGTTAAATACATGGATATGACTATTATTAGACTCGTGAAATCTCCATTTTGCATGGGGCCGAAATGGCCAAGCACCCTCGTTCAGATTGTCAAGTTTCAAACCTGTAGTCATAAGCATGTGTCACGTAGTGACTACTTTTAAATAACACACACACACACACACACACATTGCCAACATTCCCAGGACTGATGAAAAGTGGTGTAACAGTCAAGAATTTGATTAAGAAATAATTTTATAATCCCAAATGATACCAAAATGGTTAAACACTCAGCTATTAACAAAAAGATTGATGGTTTGAATCTACCCCGAGCTGCCTTGAAAGGAAGCCTCGGTGATCTACTTCAGAACCATCGAAGCCCGGAAAGTCTTACAGAGCACAGTTCTTCAGTGACACACATGGGTGCTACAGGGGTCAGAACCAACTCAATGGCAATTCTCTCTCTCTCTCTCTCTCTCTCTCTCTCTCTCTCTCTCTCTCTCTCTCACACACACACACACACACACATATGTTATTATAAACTAGTAGTATAAACAGTGATAATATAGTATCTTAATGGTTCTCATATTCTTTTTAAATAGCAGTCCTTTCATTAATATGAGATTGATCACTAATTCTTTGGGGACATATTTTGTAACTGCCCCCAGCTCAGAGTATTATGTTAGAAAGACTATGGATGTGCAATAACTTTTGACAAAATTGGTAATTATATAAAGTGACATCATAATTCTTATTGCTAGCCATTTACATTTACTGACCTGCTTGTTTTCACATGACATTTTACATAACACTGCATATCCACTATCGTGATGTTGATTCCAAGTCATAGTAACCCTGTAAAGTGAGGATCACACCCTCTGTGCAATTTATTTTGGGGACTGAATTTACTATATACAGAGTCCTTAAGTTTGGGGCATAAAGGACTTTGCTGCTAATACCTATAACTCATGTGAAAGTTAGCTGTCAGAAAAATAAAATATAATTATCAGTAATCATTATGACAATACTCATGGACACAACAGTCAAAAGAACTGGTACATGCATTTGGTAAATCTGATACCCACGACCTCTCAAAGGTATTGAAAAGCAAGGATATTACTTTGAGGACTAAGGTGAGCCTGACCCAAGCCATGGTATTCTCCTTTGCCTCAGTTGCATGTGAAAGTTGGGCATTGGATAAGGAAGCCAGAAGAAGAATCCATGCATTTGAATCGTGATGCTGGAGAACACTGACAGTAGTACAGACTGCTTATAGGATGAACCAATCTGTCTTGGGAGACATGGGCCAGAGTGCTCCATGAAAGCAAGAGTGACCAGACTCTATCTTACATACTTCGGACATATTGATAGGAGAGCCCAGGCCCTGAAGAATGACATCATGCTGGCTAATGTGCAGGAACAGCACCAAAGAAGACCTGCAATGAGATAGATTGATACCATGGCCAAATCAATGGGCTCAGGCAGAGGAACACTTGCAAGGTGCGGGACCATGCAGTGTTTTGTTCTGTTGTGCATGTGACAAATACAACATAATGATAACATGCCAGGCTAGGTCCCTCATCCCCTTTAATGAAAGCATCATTTTATACACTGTGACAGAGAAAAGACACAGGTGTGACGCTTACCTAGTTGCACATCACCCACACGAACTTACTATTTTGGCTAAGGATGCCTTCCTTAGGTATCAAAGGAACCTTATGCACTTTCACTTACAGAAGTGTTGCATTTCTTTGGTAGCTGTCCTTGGGTCAAGGACCTGTGATGATGTAGTGGGTCACACATCGGGCTCATAACCACAAAGTCAGCAGTTCAAAACCATTAGGTTCTCCCAGGGAGAGGGATGGGACCTCCTGTTCCTGTAACCAGCAGCCTCAGACATCACAGGGAGGAGTTGAATCCTGTTCTTTCTGGTGGCTCAGAGTGAGAATCAATGTAAAGATGGTGAAGCTGAGTTTTTGTTAGGGCCACCGAGTTAACCCTGTTTAATCACGAACTGCTGAGATTCCTAAGGGTTTTGTTGGGTGATTTTCAGAAATAGATGTGGGTTTAAATGCTATCATCTATAAAAAAAAATCACTGGCACTATGCTTAACAGGATAAAGATAAAGAAGAAATGCACATATTTTCCTGATTTCTGCTGCAGAAATTAGAGCTAAGATGAAAATGAGTAATTATAAATAAAATATATCTCAAACCTGTAGAGTACCTGTGCACTTGTATTCAAGTCACACAGGGGACTTGGTATTAGAGAAAAGCTTAGAGTGGGACAATACAACTTAGTGTGATGGTTCCAAGACTGCATTGTAAGGCTATCTGGATAGGCCATCACAGCCTTATTGTGGTAGAAATAAAAAATGATATTGAGAGTAGCTATAAAAGGAGCCATGGTGGAACTGTCCGGTAAGCATTGGATGATCAAGCCTGAGGTTGTCAATTCAAAACTAACTACCACTCTTCCAGAAAGGAAATGAAGCTACTTGCTTCTATAAAGATTTTCAGCATGGAAAACCCTCAGAAAGCCGCTGTGAGTTGGAGTCCACTTGAAGACAATAGGTTGGGCTGTATATGTAAATCTGCTTGCTGATTTCTTTCAAAAATCTATGCCATTGTTGTTGAATCCATGCTGACTCACAGCAAGCCTCTAGGACAAAACATGTGTCCCATAAAATTTCAAAGGTTATCGAATTTAACATCAACCAATTGTTAATTTTTTCCCCACAGTGCATGTGGTGGGCCCAAAGGATCAACTCTTTGACTCCCCATTGCGTGTGTAATCATTGCACCAACAGGGACAAACACTGACCCGTCTTGATTGGAAAAAAATATTATAGGATACTATCAAAAGAATTTACTAGGGACTCATAAGATGTTTCTACAATTGGATCTTGAGGCACAACCTATCATAGCTATTATAGGTATTGATACATGTTATACAGATGATATGTGAAAGCATGATAATTAAAAGAAGCCAATCACTAAGACTATAGGTATATAATGCCAATTATATGAGGGTCTAGGATCGGGATATAGCATACTCACTCATTGTCCTGGAGTCTTTCTGACTGATATGAAGAGAGAGACCTGCCCCTGTGGGGCTTTCTAGATGGGAAATGTTGATGGGAGTAGAAATCTCCTCTCTCTCCTAAGGAATAGTTGATGATTTCAAATTGCTCCCCTGGCAGTTAGCAGCTCCACTTAGAACTCACCAAGGCTACGATTCAAAAGAGTAGCATTGCTTAGAGTTGAGGGTGAGAAAGTGGAATGACACCTACAGGCAGGTGTGTTTTGTTTTCTTCCTTAATTGATCATGGAAATCTGGGAGTGATCAACATCTGATGTGCTGAATCTGTAGTCATCTGCCTTTTCAGCCACCAGTCTGCTCTGCTGACCAAGAATTCATCTGCCCCTGCAGCCACCAGCCTATGTTGTTCCTGCTTTGCTTTATGTTTCTAGTCTATCTTCTTCCTGGTTAGTACTCTTAGTTCAACTTCCTCATTCTTGGTTCATCAGTCCCCAAAGCTACATAAGGGAGGAGAAGCGTCCAGTTTAACATCTGACCTATAAACTTGAACACGCCAGGACTTACCAACTTCTACAATTTGGGCAGCCATTTTCCTGATGAAAAATTTTCTATAGATTGATCGATCAATGTTTTTATCAAGATAGACCTGTGCATTTATATAAAGACATTAGTATTAATAGATTGACAATAGAGAAGAAAACCTGTCACATATACAACCCAAAGTGCCACTGGTTTTGCTTATGTAGAGAAACCAGCCTAACATAATACTCATAAGCATAGTAAAATTACTGAATTGCATGCATAAATAAATGGCTGCATTATATGTTATGGTTTAAAAGGAATAAAGCTTTTTCCTGCATTGCACTGATGACTCTCCTATCTCAGCATCACAGCAGACAGAGAGACCCCTGCTCATTCACTGAACTTTGTGCTACTAGGGCTATTCTGTTTTATGTTATGTACTAATACGTTTAGCACATGGCTGGTCACCTCCAAAGAAGAAAAGATTGCAATCTTTCACAATATTCTTATATATTGCATTATGTGTATTTAATGTATCGATCAATTTATTCAGGAAAAACCTTTGTAAGCATTATCTTCACATTTACACTAGAAAGGAAGCTGGTTCTAATTTGGGGGAGTATGTAGTAACTTGTTAAGCAATCTACTTTATTCTGCCAAATCCTAGGCAACTCTTAAAGGTCTTCATCAGTTCCTCATTCTAAGCATTTACTTTCATGGGAAACATTACCTGCCCACGTTGGTAGATCATTTCCTATAAATTATGTACAATACAAGTAGCAGTGTATAATATCACTACTTAAATAAATATGTATTATTTATAGTGTCACAGGTGAAGTATTGAAAGAAATGATATAATTTGCCAAGAATCCTATTTTGAAAATAACTGTCCAGAATGCTGAACCTGTACAATACTGGCTTTTTTTCCCCTGCTGTTTAGATTTTTTAGTAATAAATGTATGTTATAATAAAATATTTCAAATAAACACTGCATTATTAATGTACCTTGTACTTGCCCTAGGGCAGCGGAGGCATAAATGGTTCATTTAAATTCTGGGCTCTTCCTGCAACACAACACAGTACTTCTAATAGTTCTCTATATGAAGACTGTACCTTTATTCTTTCCATTTCTACAGGAGGCCTATAACTTGATGTGGTAACTACAGTATTTAATTCTCTACAGCCAAGTATAAATCTTCTCCTCCCCTCCCCCCTTACTTCAGTGCCAGGTGCCTAGAGAAAAACTAACATCATGTAGCAGTGCTCGTGTTTTCAAGAGAAAACACATGTGGGTGAATTCTTGCCTGGATCCATAGCATGACTTGTCTTTTTCTATCTTTCACTGGGCTAAGAACAATCAATTGTCAATGATGAAAAAACGCACTGTTCTTAAATTGTGTTATAGATCATCTCAGGGCCAAAAGGATTAATACAGCAGCATCATGTTTTGCTTTGGGACATTAATAATCTAGAATTACCAGAGAAGAAAACATGATAACATACTGGGCATGCCTGGCCATTACTTGTTTACCACAATGAGACAAAGGGACAGGACCCTTTTACCTTTCCATTTTTCAAACTCATATATATTATATTATGTAGTTTCTATTAAATATTACCTAGTGGTTAATTAAAAATTATGAAATGGCTTTCACTCCTATGTATGAATCAATACTTGTAATCCATTTACCTTAAGTGTCAAGATCAATTTTTAGAAGTAATTTTGTAAGTTGTTTATTCTCTACAATTTTTCTTTATTTCAATATAATATATTTGGGGATAATATATGAAAAGCAGAGCTTATACATAAAATAATGAATTATATGAAAAGCAGAGCTTATACATAAAATAATGAATTATATGAAAAGCAGAGCTTATACATAAAATAATAAATTATAAACTTTCTGATTGAGTAATCATAAAATGATTCTCTTATGAATAGATATCTACCAAACACAAGATTTATATTCTTCCTATGCTGGAGCTTGAACTTGCTGCGGTAG
This sequence comes from Nesogale talazaci, assembly GCA_004026705.1. Taxonomy (NCBI): domain Eukaryota; kingdom Metazoa; phylum Chordata; class Mammalia; order Afrosoricida; family Tenrecidae; genus Nesogale; species Nesogale talazaci. The sequence goes on from PVJH01004976.1 coordinate 22,622, forward strand.
AGAAATACTCACATTGGAGGATGCAGACTTGAGTTTTCCCTAGAAGTTTGGTCAAATAAGAAAGTCAACACAGTCTTAAACAGACTTGGCTTTATCTACAGACTCCAAAGTCAGGGTTAGACTAATTAATGTGCAGAACATACAGTTGGGTGAACCAGAAACTTACCATGTATTTCTAGAACTGCAAGTCAGACAGAGGAATAGAAGAAACAATGCTCATTGGGAGGTTCACCATATGCTAACATGCTTAGGGCTGTCGCCCTTCCTTAATTCTCAAGTTTGAATGGAGAAAAACTGAACAACACAAAATAGAGGATGGGCAAGAATAGGGAAGAGTGACTAAGAAACCCCATCTCCCCAACCCCCTAACTCAACTTCCTCATCAGTTCTGGTAAGACCCTGTTAATAATAGCCCCCCCACCCCAGGTTACATCTTATATGACCCAAACGTGCATTTTCTATTCTTTTTAATACTCTGGATATTTAGAATAGTATGTAAGAGTACGTGGTCTCTGAAACCAAAAAACCTTGTTACAATTCCTTTAGACAATGTACTTAATAGGTCTGAGAAATGCTCCCTCAAATAGTAGTGGGTGATAATTAATGATAGAGTAGACCTCACTTTATGAAGCTTTACTCTATGGTGCTCCACATGACTTAGTTACTATTATGATGATGATTTTATAAATTGCAAGTATATGGGAGCCTGGCATCCAACAAGTTCATTGGGGCCAACGGCTTTTCCCGGAGTGGGTGCTTCCTTCCTCTCTCTGCCTCATGTTGGCAATTCTCAGAACATTACATCCGGGTTTTCCTCACGCTATGGCAAACATAATAGGCTACCTGACCCTACATTGAGTTTCTGAAGATATACATTTCTATGGGAACAGACAGCTTCATTTTTCTTCTGAGGAGTGACTGGTGGGTGTAAACCCCTCACCTTGTAGTTAACAGTCCAACACTGACACAACAGTAATGATGGGGATACCTAATCAACTTCAATATAACATAAATATCTTTTATATGGGAAACAAAAACAATGTGGTTCTTAATTATAATACTTGCTTCATAGGGTACTTGGGAACTGAAAATCTAAACAGCTTCACCTAAGCCTATGACCTAGGAGTCGTGCTGGCACATTGTCTAAGGACTACCCTGCCACTCCAAAGCCTGGAATTTCACCCATTGGCTGTTGCTTGCATAGAGATAGGGCAGTCTGCTTTCATAAACACTGACAGACTTGGAAACCCTGCGGGGCAGTTTCAATTTGTCTAGAGCATTGCTATGCGTTGGCATTGTACGTGACAACATTGGCGTTGACGATTTCATTTTGTTTCATTTTTTAAAGCATCCTATCTCCTAGAATTGTGTTAGTCATCAGGTGTCCTTGAGTTGGGGCTTACCCAAGGTAACCCTGTGCACAAAAGAAAGAAGCACTGTCCAGTTCTGTGCCATCTCCAATTGTTTCCATGGCTGATCCCATTGTTACAGTTATGGTGTCAAACCATCTTGTTCAGGACTTTTCTCTCTTTTTGCTTTCTTCCCACTTTACCAAACATGATGTCTTTTCCCAGGCACTGGTCTCCCCTCTCAATATGCCCAAAATATGACAGATGAAGCCTATTTATCTTTGTCTCTAAGAAACACTCTGGTCTAGCTTCTTCCAAGGCAAATCAATTTGTCACTATGGAGGACCCTGCTAGCATTTGAAATACTAGTGACATAGCTTCCAGCACCATAGCAAAACACAAGCTACCACAGTATGACAAAATGACAGACAAGAGTTGGGTCCTTTTACAATCCCATAGTATTTTCAATATTCTTATCCACTACCACATTTCAAAAACATTGATTCTTCTTTGGTCTTTCTTATTCAATGTTTAATTTTCACATGAATATGAGGTAATTGAAAATACCATTGCTTGGATTAGGCACAACTTAGTCCTCAAAGTAACACATGCTTTTCAATACTCTAGATAGGATTTGTGAAACCAATTTACCCATCATAGCTTGTCTTTTTAGCTCTTAACTGCTTTTTCCATGAGCATTGATTGTTCAGCAAAAGATGACAATTTCAATCCTTTCTCCATTTATCATCATGATGGTCCACTTGCAAGAATTTTGTTCTTCCTTAAACTGAGTTTAAGCCACACTGAAGGCTTCAAGCCTTCATCTTCATCAGCAACTGCATCAAGCCCTTCTTTCTTTCAGAAAGCAAGCTTGTGTCCGATGCATTTTCCAGGTTGCTAAGAAGCCATCCTTCCTCCAATCTTGATGCCAGATTTTCCTTCCAGCAAATCATATGCTGATTTGTTTAGCGTGTAGAGTAGATAAATATGGTGAAAGGATATAACCCTGTCACATACCTTTCCTGATTTTAAGCCATGCAGTATGCCTTGGTTCTTTTGTTTGTTTGTTTGTTTACAAATCTTCTATTGGGGGCTCGCACAACTCATCACAATCCACACATCCAACCATTGTGTCAAGCACCTGTGTACATTTATTGTCATCATCATTCTCAAAACAATTGCTTTCTACTTGAGCCCTTGATATCAGCTCCTCATTTCTTCCCTCCCTCCCTGATCCCATTACTGTAGCTCCTCATTTTCCCTCCCTTCCCACTTACCTCTCCCTCATAAACTCTTGATAATTTAAAATTATTATTTTGCCATATCTTACACCATCAAACATCTCCCTTCACCCACTTTTCTGTGGTCCATACCCATGGAAGAGGTCATATATACATCCTTGTAATTGGTTCCGCCTTTCTACCCCACCTTCCTTCCACCCTCCCAGTATTGTCACTCTCAGCACAGATCCTTAAGGGAACATCTGTCCTGGATTCCCCATGTTTTCAACTCTAGGATAGATGATCCCCAAAGAATCTGTGTTTCTAGTTCCCATCTATACCAGTGTACATGCTGTGGTCTAGCTGGATTTGTAAGGTAGAATTGGGATGGTGATAGGGGGAGGGTGGAAGTCTTTAAGAACTAGAGGAAAGTTGTATGTTTCTTCATTGTTACACGGTACCCTGAGTGAATATGCCCTTATTATACTACTTATTTATCTTTGTACAATTTCCACAGGAGCACAACGAAGTGTTCCAGAATTCTCGTTCTTCTCAGAGTATCCACAGTTGAATGTCTTAGTAAAGTCAACAAAACATGGAGAGAGCTTTCTGGTATTCTGTTCTTTCAGCTAAGGTCAGTGGCATCAGCAATGATTTCTGCTGTTGCACATCCTTTTCTGAATCTTGCCTGAACTACTATAGCTCCCTATCATGTTATGTTGCAACCATTGCTGGTGGTCTTCAGGAAAATTCTACTTGTTTGAGATATTAATGTTATTTTCCATATTTTGAGCATTCTGTTGAGTCACATTTCTATCAAATGGGTGCAAACCTGGGTAGATTCCAATCATAAAGAGCTAGCAAGATAGCTCTTTAACAAATTTCCTGACAAGTCGTGCTTCATCAATGTCTTCTAACCTTTCAACTGGCATCCCATCAATTCCTAGAGCCTAGTTTTTGACTAATGGCATCAGTGTAGTTTGAACATCTTCCTTGGCATTTTTGGTCCTTGTTCATTTGCCATTTCCTGAAGTGGTGGGATATCAGCTACTTCTTTTTGGTAATGGTGATTGTGTATTCTCTCCATATTCTTTAGTTGCTTCCTGCATCCGTCAATATTTTGTCCATAAGATATTACAATATTATGGCTCAATGCTTGATTTTTTTCTTGAGTTCTTTCAGCATAAGATATGATGAGCCTACTCTTCATTTTTAGTTTGAGAACTATAAGCCTTTGGACATTTCATTATATTTAACATTGTCTTCTCTAGCTGCACTTTGAATGTTTTCATTTAGTTCTTTGATGTCACCATTTCTTCCATTTGATGCTCTATAATTGAGAGAGAGTTTCAGAGTCTTTTTTGACATCTACCTTTTTTCCTGTCCTTTTAATGACCTTTTGCTTTCTTGTGAATAATGTTCTTGATTTCATTTGTTTTCACTGCATCAAATCACTTCTTGAGATGGTCTCAAAATTCAGGTGGGATAGACTCAAGGTTGTACTTTGCTTCTTATGGACTTGTTTTAATTTTGTTTGACTCCAACCTGAAATAACATATGAACATTTGATGGTTTGCTCCACAGTCAGCCCTTGACCTGATTTTACCTGCTGCTGCTGATTTTTCCCCATAATTCCCACTGATGTTGTCAATTTGATTTTTGTGTATTCCATCTGGAGAAGGCTATGAGTATATTCATCTTTCATGTTGTTGAAAACATATTTGCTATGAACCAGTTGTTGCTTTCTCAAGATTCTATCATGCAATCTCCAGCTTTGTTTCTAACACCAAGATCATATTTTCCAACTATTTTTTCTTCCTCTTAGTTTTCAACTTTGCATTCTGATCACCATTAAGGAAACATATATCCTGATTGCTCATAGATCAATTTCAGGCTGAAAAGGTTGACAGAATTGTTGTTTCTTTATCACTAGTTTTGTGGCTGGTGCATAAATTTGAATAATCATTTACTAATTGGATTTCTTTGAAGGCAGACAGATATAATCCTACCATGAACAACATTGTACTTCAAGATTCAGTTTGCACTCTTCTTGTGGTCAAGGAGTCATTGAGAACCTTTCCTCCTAATACTGTTATCCACTGATGGTAAGTCATATGATGTTCTAAACAGAAAAGGCCAATATATATGCATATTTACACATAGAAATCTTTATGCAATGCCTTTCATGTTTGACTTCAAATTTTCCTAAATTCATAGTAGACACATTCCAAGTGCTCATCATTAGCAGATTTTGTTTCTTCTTAACTTGAGCAATCTCATGGAGTTTTCAGTGCAGAATAACCATCAAAATTAGAGGAGTAATGATAAAGTAAGGTTTTCTCAAAATTCACAGCATTTATAGGAACAAATAAGATATCTGAATAAAGCAACAACAGATCCCAAAGGCTTTGCTCCATTCACATAACCATGGCTGAGTTCACTGTGAGAATGTTGCTCATTTTCAGTCACATTTGAAGTGCCCTTGGACTTGAGGGACTCATTCCTGGCACCATCTTTTAAAATATCCTGCTTCCCTTCCTTTAGCCCTTCAGGATATGACTACGTCTGGAAGCTATGCATAAGGATTTCAGTGGCTACTTCTGAGGTGTTTGTTCTTAATGTGAAAGCTTTGCTGAAACCTATTCACTGTGAGCCACCCTGCTGGCACTTGAAATACCAGTAATAAAGCTTCCATCATCACAGGTGCACACAAGCCACCACAATATGACAAATTGATGGACAGCAGTGCTATAGTGAAGATTAGTAGCAAGTTATTTAAAGGGTCTAGAGGCAATTTCTGCATCTAGTAGGTCTTCAATACATTTCAGTTATTATTAGTATCACAATAACATTAGTCTTGTCAAGTTGGAAGGTTTAAATCTTGCCTATCTAAGCATAGCAAGATTGTGGCTGGTAGAATGTTATTCAGGTATCTCCTTTGTTCCTATAAATTCTATGAATTGTGAGGAAATCTCAATTTCTCATTACATATCTACTTTTGGTGGTTATTGTGAGCTGAGCACTCCCCTCAGAATAAGGGAATTTTATCCATGTATTTTTCTATGATTTTGTTTCCCAGGACATTGTTATCAAGGAAAGAGTCAGAATAGAAAATTATCAAAGGTATTCAAGGTTAAGTAAATTTCTACTTGGGTATATTATGAGAGTTGAATCCTTTTGTGTGAAAGTCAAATAGGTGGTCAGAACAGAAGATTCTAAGGAAAAGGAAAAGAAAGAGCAAAGGCAGAGTGGGAGAAACCAAGATGGTATATTCAGGGGGTTGATATGATTTCAGAAAAGGTGAATTAGTGGCAAACTGCTCTCATTAGCCTAGAGCAGCTGGAAACTGTGGAAGAGCCCAGAAGGCAGCAGCAAAGTCTGAACTCTGTACGTCCACACATGTGCATCTGAACATTCCACCCCACTTTTACACAGTCAGCCAGTCACCAGGTCCTTGTACATCTATTAGGCACTTGGCCTACATTGGCGCCCAAACAAAAGCATACAAATAGAAAGGATAGTTCTTGTTGTCCTTAGGTTCTAGAAAATGTTCACACACATCAGAAGATATATTCCTTGGGGAAAATATTATGTGAGAGCTCTCTCTAGAAGACCATTGCTCTAATGGTTGTCAAGCATGGGGTGGAGTGACTGTCACTTTTAACCCACCACACTACACCCCAGTAGCCCAGAGAGAGCTTCTCAGCTCCTTCAGATTTCCAGGGCTCTTTCGGCAGAGATTAGTTTATAAGTATTGCCACAAATGAGGTCAGGGAGGGCAAACCCTTGAATGGTCCTTTCACATGATGTAAGGAGCATTTTGGATTATCAGTCTGATGGTAACATGAAGAATGGAATAGAATGAGAAGACATTAAAGAAGAGAATAACATTAAAGAACACAAATTAATAGATAGGTAACTCTCAGCTCATTGCAATCTAGTTGATACTGCCTCATAGAGACCCCACAGGACGTGGTGGAACTGCTCTTGTGTATTTCTGCGACTATCACCCTTAATAGGAGTAGAAAGACTCATTGCTCTCCCATGGAGCAGCTGATGGTTTAGAATGGCTGTTCTTGCCATTAGAAGCTTAATACACAACCATTATGCCACCAGAGCATGCATCCTATAGGTTTGTATGGTTTTCTCTCTACTGTAGCATGTTATACAACCATAAAGTAGAATGAGATAGTCCTATGCCTCTATTGTTATATAAAAGAAAATAGTGAAGAGGTGGCAGATGGGCCAAATGCAAGTGATAAGAGTGAAACATTCAGATGAAGGCAGTCCAAAGACACCCCCGTCCAGCTAATACCAAGTCACAGCAATCCCAAAAAGGGCTTTCCAGGTTATCAATCTTGATGGGGTTGACAGCCTCCTCCTCCTTCCTTAAGAGCCACTCGTGAGTTTGAACTACTGACTTATGATTAGTTATCCAATGCTGATTCCATCAAGACTCCTCTGTCTATAGACTACTCAAAAATGAAAATCAAACAGCATGCTTTTATTATCACTATGCACTTGAAATTCTGTACAGCTGCAATAAAATTTTGAAAAGTAATAAAACACTTCTCCCTCAGAAAGTGTTTGCTGTTTTACCTTTTAAACAATTGTTTCAGTTACTGTTAAGTTTAGAATATATGTGTATATATATATATTTAAAATAAGCACAACTTACTTATCCTTTAATGTTTCTTTTAATTTGCATGGACTCTGATCATTTCTGAGAATGGCCCCTGTTAGAGTTGGTCTGGACAACCAAGAGCATCAGATATTCATTGTAAGAGTAAGAATTCTATCTTTATTGTTTAACCATCTCAATCACTGTGCTATGACTATTTGTTTTGGACATACTGTTGAGGGGATGCAATAGGGGTAAAACTATGTTAAGAGACAACATCGGCAATCCCGTGTCATTATTAATTTGGCACCATTTTATAAAATGTAAAAAGAATGTATAACATATTTTCTGGTGAATGTATTACAGTAGGAATTTTTTTTATCATGGGTACATTTAAAAGTTGTTAAGATTGGTCCAAGAGAAATAAAAACACAGACCATATTTCAACTTCTGGAATACATTTTTTAAAATAGGGATTTTATGAAACACTATCAAACTTTTTCTGGTGTTTAGCATCTTTCTCAACTTGTATCTCTGTTCCTCGGTGATAAAGAAATTATCTTAAATCAAGATAAATAAGGTTTCTCAATTGACTATGAGCAAAGAGAAATTGGCCAGTCTGACTATAATTTCTGAACATGTTGACAGATTTCCATAAATTATGCCTTGAATATAGAAATAATTCTTTACTGGGACAGAGTTGGGCACAGCTATTTTTTGTTTGCATTGTTTTCTCAAAACATAAATTGTGTGATTAAAACTGGGTTGTTAAGTCAACTCTGATTTGCAGTGTCCTTGTGCGTGAGCCCGTGTGTCAGAGTCAAATGTATCCATGTGGCTTCTCTGAGTGAGACACGTCGATCACCAGGCTTTTGCTTTTGTATTGCTGATGGGCCAGGGCCTTCTCCTTTTCTTAGCTGTCATCTGCATGCATCAGCCACGTATGCCACCCAGAATCTTCTATTCCCTTACAAAAACCAATTCATGATTTTCTCCTCCATACAGTAACATTAATTTTACTTCCTGCTCTTTTTTTTTCGCAGCCCCCCTTTACTTCCTGCTCTTAACTTGGATGCTTTACACAATTCTCTTAAATGCAGCTGGACTTCCAGACCTTTTCTAGGTTGTTTTTATATGTAGATTTTAGAATTATACCAAAATTAAACAACAAAATAATGCCTTAAACCTATGTTTAGAGGTAACAATAAAGCTAAATTTCCACTAAGAAACAAGTATATACATATGTACAATAAACATGCATATGGCATGCATCCACAAAACTTATAGGAATGCTAAAATCTGTATAAAATAATTTGGAGGAGTGTACAATACTTCCACTGTACAGAATATTATTAGCGTAAAAAGGAAAATACTGAGGGTAGCTCTGTAGGAAAGACATCAACAAGCTTGAATGTCTAAAGAGACACCGATGATGATAAGAGAGATGGGTAATACTGCATGTCAGCTTACAATTGTTCTACATACGTTTCACAGATTAACTTATTTAAGCCTCACAACAGGACATTAGAGCTTCAGCGGCAGTATTTGTACCTTCCATGCAGGGGACTTTGGTTTGATTCTCAGCCAATACACACCACGCATAGCTGTCTTCTGTCTGCCTATGGCGACTCACGCTTTGCTCTGGGGCTGAACAGGTTTTAGCTGCGCTTCCAGACGAAGACAAATTGCAATACAAATCTTGGCCATCTACGTCCAGAAAGCAGCCTATGGAAACCTTGGTCTCTTCCACCATTTGCTGACCTGCCTTTCACGTCTTTTGCCTTGGGTCTCCCTGACCTGGAATCTCTATGGTATCTAATGACAATGAGTCTCCTGATGGTAACATATTGTTACCCTTATTGTTAGAAATCACAGAAAACTGCCATAAAGACAAGCCAGGAAACTCACCCTGGGTCATTCCATTGTGAACTGGCAGACCAGGGTCTGAGTCTAGGTGGTTCAACTCTACAACCCAGTGTCTTAGTTGAATTTCCTCTGTGAGTCACGGAGAGCTATGTGTTCCTAGAGTCTCAGATGCCACATATGTGAGCCTAGCATTTAGCAAAGATAACAATGGGGGATAGCACTAAGACAGCAACACTGAACTCATCTGGAACATTGAAAACAGGGACTTGAGGGGCAGAAGCTCTCAGTGTTCCTAACCAAATAGGCATTGCAGGGAAAGCAAGTGACAGAAACTTAAGCAGGTCTGTGGACTCTCCCTCACTTATTATTATTATTGTTATTATTATTATCATTACATTATCCTTCATGTCTTATCTGTATGTAAATATGGTTGGAGTCAAATTTCACTCTAAGACTTCCTGCTCTTAACTTGAGATAAGGGGTAAGTGTTTTATCCCTAAAGCCATTGCCCCCACTTTTGTTTGCTAAAATCTGAGGTCCTTTAAGACATAGATTAAAACACAGAGTATATTTCATAAAACATTTGCCTAGTATCTGTTAGAATATATTTTTCCTAAATACTTTATAATCCTCAAATTTTATACTTATATTATGTCTTAGTTAAAGTTCTCTAATTGACCTATCTGGGTTCTAATAGCCCTTGCAATGCTACATGGAAACTCAAAGACAAGTCATGAAGGAAGTTAACCTGTTGTAGTGCCAGGGAGAAATGCCCAGGGTTGAGTAGTTTATCAGCACATGTTACAAAGTTCGTACAAGTTTGCTAATAAATACCCAAAGGTGTTTCCCAGCCCACTGTACGTCTCAACCCAACAGCATTCATCTCTAGCTCTGTGGGTTAGCAAAGACAGCTCCCCAAATTTAGTTCCTAGAAGCCCTCTACTGCAGGAAGTCCTAGACCAAAGGTACTCAGCTCCATCTCTGTGTGCCAGCAAGCTTAACTTCCCCAATTAAGTGTCCAGTAGCACTCTACTCCACAAACCAGTCTCCTGAACAAAAGCATTCAACTTAACTTGCTCCATGGGTTGGGAAGTTCACCATACTGTTATATCCTCTGATTCCTGGTTCTACTGCTGCTCCTCTGATGCCACAGCTATCATCTGCATCCAAGGAGGTCCCTGCACAGAGATCTCCAATTCAGAGAATGTGCTCCACTCCTAGTTTTTTTGTTTTATCTTGCATCACCTGGGTTTATTTGTACAGACAGCACAAGAATACAGGAGCACCATGCAGGTGCCAGTCCATGGCTCACACCCGCCACCCCTCTCCCCCTCGTGCAGAGAACTCTACGTTGTGGGAGCCTGGGCACCTTTGAGAGCTTTGGCTGGAGTTGAGGCCTTTGATGGAGCATCAGCTTTGCTTTGTGTCTTGGTCTTGGGCCAGCAGAGCCTCAGCCCTTGGCAATTCATGCAAATTCACTCCCACTTGCCAAGCCTGGGGTAGGCGAGTCAGCTGGGCTTGTGGTTGACACCCATTGGGGTCTTTGACTTGATATCTATGGACTTCACAGGATCCTTGACGGCCTCCACATGGGCAACCACGGCCTTGACATTGTTGGCCCTGCATTTCAGGTTCTTCTTGTGCTTCTTGGCAAAGCACATGTTCCACAGGAACTTGGGGTCCACTACCTTAAGATACTCTTATCATTTGTGATCAGGGTTTTTTGATGTCATTTTTGTGACATTTCTGGGATTGGTTGTGCGTGCGTAGTGTGATTATTGGACTAGGCCATATCTGTAGCAACACCTGCTGCTTCTGGAGTGCCAGGGACCAGAAGAGAGAGAGTACTCCTAGCTCTTACTGGTAATTCTATCCCTCATCCTCCTTCTCAGAGGGTTCATTTTATATATGGCAGGATGGGACTTCAGGAAACAGTCACACTCACTCACAGTTGAATCTTCTTAGTATCATCTCTCACCTCCCCCCTTTCTTACTAGAGTCAAGCAGGAAAAGGCCAGATAGTGGGAGTTAGATATTTTAGGTAGAAGAGCCACAGGAAATAATTCATTGCCATTTCCATAATGTTTTATTATTTTTTTCTTGTAGAAAACCCATTACCATAAAACTGTAAACTCATTGATAGGAATGGCCAATAAGGAATCTTATGTGTGTGGAGGAAATCAAAGGCAAAGAAGAACAGAGACAGGAAGAGGATTTGAAAGACAAGACTGCTTTTATAATTTACAGGATAATTAAGATGGCATTTTGCTGGGTGATAGAGGATGATATAAAATATGAAAATAACAATTTATAACCTATCAAGGTTTTGTGATGGAGGGTGGCTAGGGGGAGGGGGAAGAAAAGGGGAGCTGATATCAGGGGCTCAAGGGGGAAGAAAATGGTTCAAAAATGATGATGGCAGGATATGTGCACATGTGCTTGACATACTGGAAGAATGTGTGGATTGTGACAAGAGATGTAAAAGCCCCCAAGAAAAGTATTTAACAAAAAGATAACTTTTTAAAGTCATTACATTGTAAATTATAGTTCTCACAAAGCCATATGGAGAAATACAAATAATTTCTATGTTCTCTCCAGGAAAAACAAACTCACTGCTTGTAAGTAGATTCAGTGGACTCCTAAGAGTCCCACAGGACAGGGCATCTGGAATAGAACGGCTCCTATGCATTTCTGAGACTGTAACTCTTTGCAGAGTTAAAAGTCTCATTTCACTACCAAGAAGCAGTCAGTGGTTTAGACTTGGTTAGCAGTCCAAAGAATATGCTACCTGGGCCCCACAATTCCTGTTATGTAGGGTAATGGATAGAACTTAGGAATATTTGCTAACTTCTATTTCCACCAACTGAATGATTCTGGAAACACATACTGAAAAGGATACGAGTGGTTTTGAAGGCAACAGCAACTGAATAATGAAGTCACCCATTAGAGTATTTACTCCATCCTACTGAAAATATCCACAAAGTATATTGGACTGAGAAAATGGCCACTATTAATACTTTTGTTGTTGTTGTTGTTTTTAGATCTAGTTAATAAAAAGATAATTTTTACTAATTAGAAATTTCCCCCAGTAGACCATGAAAGTCAAATACAGAATAAAATCGCCCTGAAGCTTTTCTAGCTAATTAATCAGCAGTTTGCAAGTTCCAAGTCCAGGATGTAGTAGATCATCAAAACTACTGACATTCATTTCTTTATCTTATGTCTGAAATTGATCTATGACTAATTTACAACCAGTGCTATTTGGCAGCTGTAGGAACATCATTTCATCTGCTTTTCCTATCCTATTTGTGATAATAGAAGAGGGTAAAAAAGTCATCCCCAAGGGGTGAAAAGTCCTCTTAGACTAAATTGGGCAGAATTGATGTATAAAGTCCTTCAAGGAGAAGAATATAAAGCACTTAGTTGTTTATTGTGCTACGACTTTCTTCAGCCCTTTCATTATGTGACTGACGTGAGACACATATGGTTCAATTGTTTTGTGCCTTCATAATACTAAAATTATTCAGTAGAAAGCATACATTAAAATCGTGACACAACATCCTAATGGGTGAATAGTCTTGGGTCTATGCCCAGGCCAAGGTCAGAAAGTCCCATACTCAGATTCCTGGGAGGCCAGTATCTCTGGAATAGTGGCCTCCCAGGAAAGAAGGACAAAGAATGCTGGTTCTAAAGCTATGCACAGAGGTAATACAAGAGCATGTGTATAAATATTACTATTAGAGTTCCAGTTCATACAGGCAGATGTTTAATCTAAACAATGCTTCTGTGATCAGTGGATAGCATCACTTAGTAATAAACTGTCTTAGTCATTTTATGGTGCCTTTAAAAGGGCCCAATCCAAACAGTGACTTCTTGGGAAATGTGCTTGACCAGTTAAATTCAAGAGAGGTCATTTCAGAAGGTTGTGGCAACTCTTGGTTGGTTGGTTGTTTTTTTAAGATTTTCAAAGGGAAACTCTGATAAAAATTTTCCCATAGGGAGAGGACAATCATGATGGTTTATTGGAGGTAAGTTGTAATTATGAACCACGCTTGTGGTTGCGTATTCAATTATTATTAGTTGGGCTGTTACTCTCCAAATCAGCACTTATGAACCACCAGCAGCTCAATGGGAGAAAGATAAGGCTTTCTGCTTCCAGAAAGAGTTACTACAATCCCAGAAACCTACCAGGCAATTTTGACCAATCTGATCGCCTTGGTCTAAGTGGAAATCAACTCATGGACAGGGAGTTTAAGGTTACTTTTGTTAGTTTGTTCTTAAGTATTAAGTCAATAGAAAAAGGTGTTGGTGAGAAACAGATCAGAAAATTTCATCCTAGGTTTTTTTGCCCCCCATTGCAACACAACATCTTTAAAGGTAGCGATGAGAATTGGGAAACTTTACCCATCCACCAACCTTGATCTTGACCTTTAAGACTTCTCTTTGTTCCTTAAATTCAGTGAATCAAAAAGTAGGTCTGAAGTATAATAATTCAGCATATCTAAGGTATGGTGGATCAAAAGCTTAATTTTAAATTTTTAAATGAACATGGCCTAAAGGAAATTCACTTGTTAGTAAACATAGCAAATTAAATATGTCTACCCAGTAATATTACTTGTTTTTCTGGCTAACATACTATTCTGGTTATTAATTCTTTAAGAACATTGAAGGACGTTAGGGAGGAGTGCCTCTTTAAAATGAGTGATGTTATTAGAAGAAACAGTTTGAAACAATTAGGGACTGTTATCTCAAACTCTACCAGCTTGATAAGGCCAAATCTAAGAACTGAGAAACAAACAGAGGTGTTTTACAAACTGCCAGTCCTTATCGAGCTGCCAAATGTGTACCTTTTGGACTTTCCAAAGGACTCTTTGGGGAGAATAAAATGGCAGAAGAAAGAGGGAAAATTCTACTTAATGTTTTATGGACTTATTAAAAGAAAGTCTCTCCTTTCATTAACTGTGAAAAAACCCTTCATTAATATAGAAGCTACAGCAACCGACTGGTGCAGGCCCCGATAACTGCACCTCCCAAGATAACAATATCAGCATATCAGTAATCGGTATTCTGAATTTTAATGATAGTTTTCAAACAAGGCTCATGATTCAGTGGGGGCCTGTAAAACTTTACACTGTCTGATGAAGACTTTCTGTCTCTTTTGGTATACATTTTTGATTAGGGCTTTGTTCTAGATATTAACTCAAAGAGTCTGAATCACTCCAAACTTTTAGCTACATAGCCTTTCAAGTCTAGGAGAAAAAGGTTGTTGACTGCAGAAATTACAACGCAAACCTGGCAGTTTATTATTTCTCTGAAATAATCTCCCAATTTAGAATAAGGAGATTATTTGTGAATGCCAATATTGCCAGTGTGGTCACTGTGAGAATTTGCTGGCTACTTTGATGAGCAGAAGTGCCTACATTGGGGGTTGTATTTTGACAGATTCAAAGTAGCCCAGCAGAACAAATGCTTATATCCTAATGTTAAGTCCGGTCAAGAAAGACTGTCTCTTTGGATGTTAGAAGAAAATTTGAGCTCATTGAATGTTTTCATTGTTATACAATCAATAGTTTTTAATTTACAATCTTATTTTCAAGACTTTTAACTTACCAAATATTCTATTAGGTTTAAATATTTATCATTGTTTCTTTCATTTGCAAACTTGAATTCAGCTTTTTTTTTCAGGTTCTTCCAATCACTTTTAAGATCATCTTTTATTCCTAATGATTACAACATACACCCATGGTGCTTTTCAGAAGCTTGCTGCCTATGACATGATGGGAAAAAACATCATGCCAGACACTGAGGTCAACATTTGAATATAAAGTAAGAGAAACTGGGGATAAATTGTAATCCTTAGAGTAATGTATTTTGAAAATATTTGGCATAATATAAAGGTACTGATTATTAGCATTCATAGTAGTTGCTATAAATTAATCCATCCATAATGCCTCAACAGGTACAAAACATATTGAATGAGGACTTTTTCCAGTAATCTAAGAGACACCAAGCAGATGTGCTTTGTACCAAATGATTTCATATTTCAATGTGACAAAATAGATGAGCCACATAAAGCCTAATTTCAGTTGCAAATTGCAAGCTGGAATAAGTTCCAGAATAGTAAACAATTAGCTGCTTTATTTTCTTTTTAATAAGACTAAATTACCAGATAATATCTACTGGCATCAACTTGGCTAATAAAAATCTGTTTAATAGGATTTGCCATTTTTCCAATTGCTATCATGATCAGCTTTGCATTTTGATTATCTCTAAACTTTGCCTCAATTTTCTCATAGAAAAGCTCTCAGTGGTAATTGCTTTAACATTTATTCCAGGTCAAGTGGTTAAGTATGAATAATGATCTGTCAAAAATGTACAGTAATGCCGTCAATAGAGCAATTACCATTTAGCTGGAGATTATTATGGCAAAAGAGCACATTAACTGGGCACAATAAACAGAACAACAGAGAAAAAGGGGGCAAAAGGACTGACTGTTTGCAAAACCTGTGTGTGTTGTGTGTGCTCCTGACAGATATTAATTGTCTTTCAAGACCAATTAACCATACCCCCACAATAGACTTTCCAGCATAGCGCAAATGAGGAACTGAACTTTTCATTACTGATCAAAGGAAAACAAATGTTTGTACAGCTTACACTTAATATTCCCAAAAAGGTTGTCTCTCTACATTTTCTGCAATGGTGTTTATTTCTGCTGCTCCTCATCTCTCCGAGGAAGGCCCACCACAGAGTCATATTAGTTGTCTATTGTTGTGAATCACCGATTAAATTAATGCTAATGGGAGGTGACAACACCTGCTTTTGTTGTCAATATTACTACAAGGGTCCAATTTTTCAAAGTGTCTTTCTGTAGAAGAGGCAATGAATAAGGTTGTAACTCAATACAGCACTTCTTGGGGGAAAAGGTGATAAAAAGGAAATATACAATGTTTACCCCGTCAACACACCATTGTTTAGTTGTGACTCCCTTAATATCGGGGCTAAAGGGAGATAGATCTTCAAACCAATATTCAAGGGCAGGTAAAAAATAGCTTAGAAGTAATTCTGTAGCTAGGTAAATATTTCAACCATATTTACGAGTAACTTTTCATGGAAATGCACAATACACTGCTGTCGGGAGTGGACCTCCCTGCTTGGAGTTCCTTCCAACACAGACTGACACTACAGGAGAGAGTAGAACTCTCTCCAAAGGGCTCCTCAGGCTAGAAACCTGAACAAAAGCTGACTGCCACCTGCATCTTTCTCCATCCCAGTAGTCTGTGAATTCCAACAACCTAGCTTTGTGCTAAGTGCTTAACCACTGCATCACCTTAGTTCATTGATTGGCTTTTCATTAGAAGGAAAATGATAAAGTTTTTTAATTTGATAGAATTTCACTCAGACAGGTGGCTATATGTCAACTCACACACCACATGTCTCCAGTTACTAATGGTCTCAGAAATGGGTCTTTCATGTCTGCTGGGTCTAAAAGGCTGCTGAGTGGCACTTGCATGGAGGCACACTTATCTGAAATGGAATCGCATGACTTCATTTCTACCAAGTGACTTCAGACAGCTTCTTTAAGCCTTAGTTTTCTCATTTGTGAAATGGGATAATTTTGGAATTTATCTGTTAAAATATACAATGGCATAATGGATGTAAAATATTATGTAGAATGCCTGGCATAGAGTAATCACTTGGTAATTGTTCTTTTGTTGAACTGAATTATGGAAGCCGGAGACTTGAAAAATGCAAAGCCCTGACCTGAAGGATTGTAGGGTTTTCATCAAGAAAGTACAGTGACCCACCAGGGCAGTGATTCCAAATGCCAAAAAAGAAAGAAAGAAAGAAAGAAAGAAAGAAAGAAAGAAAGAAAGAAAGAAAGAAAGAAAGAAAGACAATACAGTGACAGGCTATAGGAGTAGACTAGAACTAGAACAGCAGTGGTAGGTGGGGTGGGAGACAAAAGTGTGCTGCAGAATTCAACTACTATCTTTCCCCTAATCTAAAACTCAAACCAAACTCACTGCCATTGTGACAATTCCTTCTGCTAGTGACCCTATAGGACAAGGAGCACTGCCTCTTTAAGTTTTCCCAGCTGTAAATCTTTTTCTTTAATCAATTTACAGGGTGCTCATACAACTGTTAACACAATCCATACATGCATCCCTGTATCATGCACATTTGTACATTTGTTACCGTCATCATTCTCAACACATTTTTTTCTACTTGAGCCCTTGATATCAGCTCTTCATATTTCCCCCCTCCCCCACTCCCTATCTCACGAACTCTTGATCATAAATTATTACTAATTTTTCATGTCTCATACTGGCTGATGCCTCCCTTCACTCACTTTTCTGTTGTCTGTCGCCCAGGGAGAGGACAATATGTAGATCATTGTGATCAGTTACCCCTTTCTTTCCCACTCTCCCCTTCCCCTCCTGGTACTGCTACTCTCATTATTGGTCCTAAAGGGTTTATTTATTCTGGTTTCCCTGTGTTTCCAGCTCTTATCTGTACCAGTGTACATCCTCTGGTCTAACTGGCTTGATAAGGTTAAATTGGAATCATAATAGTGGGGGAGAGGAAGCATTAAAGAACTAGAGAGACGTATGTTTCATCGTTGCTACATTGCACTCTGAATAACTCGTCTCCCCATGACCCTTCTGTAAGGGGATGTACAGTTGTCTACAGATGGCATTTGGGACCCCACTCCACATGCCCCCTCATTCACAATAATATGATAGTTTGTCCTTTGGTACCTGATACTTGATCCTATGGATATCTTGTGATCACTCCAGGCTGTAAAACTTTATGAGAGCAGAAATCCTCATCTTTATTCAGAGACTGGCTGGCAAATTTAAATCACTCACCTTGAAGCTTTCAGCACAATAGGTAACCAACTAAAGTATCATGGCCCTTTTGTTCTGATTAAAAACAAAACAAAAAAAATTCACCTCCATGGAACTGATGCGAACTCACAGTGCCCCTATCAGACAAGTTAAAAGTGCCCCTGTGGGTTTCTGAGACCGTAACTCTTCATGGGACTGAAAAGCCTTCCCTTTCTGCCAGATAATGAAGATAAAGTAATAGTTGAGTTGACTCCTTATGTGCTTTCTCACTGGACACATTCATCTTCTGAAATAATTTCAATATGGAATTTCTTATTTTAAAAGGTCCTATAGAAAAAAAATGGAAGCAGCATCAGGTTTGGAGGAAAGCTGATTGACAACCTGAGCTACATGGATAACACAGTCTCGCTTGAAGAAATTTGGGGTTGAAATACTTGCTTATAAAGATCAGAGACTGCACCCTTAACTATTCTGAATTGCTACATGTGCAAAAGAAACAAGAAGCCTTATAACACCAATAAATAGCATCACAGTATTAGGAGAAAAGAAGAAAGTAGTCAAAAATTTCAAATTACTGGATTCCACATAAATGCCCACAAAAATAAATGTCAAGAAGTCAAATGATGTGCTACCTTGGGTAAATCTGGTGTATGAGAACATTCTGAAATGTCGAAGAGTAAGATGTCAGGGAAGACTGCAGAAAAATTAATGCATTTTAATGATGGTGGTGGTGATGACATGTGCAAGTTTCATTAATTGCTAGAAGAATAAATTTGTCTTGGGAGAAATGTACAAAGAATGCTCCATTGAAGTGAGGATGGGAAGACTTCTCTCATATGCTTTGGACAGATCATCAAGAGAGGTCATTCTCTGATTAAAAAAACAAACAAACAAACCAACAAAACACCATACTTGATGAAATAGCAGGACAGGGAAAATGAGAAAGACACTTGATGATTGGCACAGAAGCGGCAACAGGGTACTGATATACAAGCATTGTGAGGCAGGCAATGTGAGAAAGGGCTGGAGAGCCTTTCTTTCTTCTGTCCATACAGTCATAGGGAGTCAGCCCTGAGGAAACAGCAACCAACAGCAACGTGTATGAAAACATCTGTTAATCACTGCTTAGCTATGTGAATAAAGTTAACTATTAAAACAGCTCCATTACCAAATAAGCTAGAGAAACATAAATTAAGCAGTTATGATACTCACCCCTTTCCTTTCTAATGATCTATTTTAAAACAAAACAAAATCAAATAAAACTCACTGCCATAGATTCGATGTCAACCCATAGTGACCCTGTAAGACAGGGTAGAATTTCTCATGGGAATTTTTAAAACTATAACTCCTTATGGGAGTAGACAGGCTCAGAGTTTTCCATAGGAGTGACTGGGGATTTCAAGCTGACCACTTTAAAATTAGCGCACAGTGAGTAAACACTACACACCACCAGTGTTCCTTTATTAAGCTAATATGAGGGTGCACTCTCCCCAAACAAATGCCCCCCAGGCTATGTATTTCACTTAGAAAAAAAAACAACCTTATCACCTTCAAAGTACTTTCCATTACACTTAATACATTTTTCAAATCTCCGATTCCATTCTTGGAAACATTTTTCAAACTCATCTATTTGGATGGTTGACAGCCCCTTCCTCATGTTTTTCTTCACCTCTTCTTTGTCATCAAATGTTATCCTTTCATGTCCCTCTTGATTTGCGGAAACAAAAAGAAGTTGCATCGAGAAAGGCCTGGTGAGTAAGGTACACATGGCAACACAGGAATGCTGTTTTTTGTCCCAAACTGGCACATCGTGATAGCTGTGTGAGCAGGTGGATTGCTGTGGTGGCAAAACCAGTCGTCCATTTGCCACAAAACAAGTCTTTTTTATCCTGCACCATTGCACAGTTTTTTTAGAACCTCTAAAAGCTTGATTAAAAATCTGACCTGTTGGAATGAACTCTAAGTGCACTGTGAGTCAACATTTTTGTCCCTTTGGGAAGTTGACTTACTCCAGAACAAGGTTTGTCATCAATCAACATTTAACCTTTTTGGAAATGAGAAAAACACCTGCAGACTTGAATTTTTCCATACTGCTTTCCTTGTAAGCTGTGGTCAACATCACACCAGTTTCTGTGGCATCTTCCCCTAGGAGTTCAAGTGAAACTGCTTTTAGAGAAAAATTCATTGTGACCAGGGAGAACCTTCCCAGGTGACTCCACTGGGTGCACTACCTCAGAAAGAGTTGCTTGATGCTCAACTCACAGGAAAAAATGCATACTGCTAAAACTCCGCTCAGCCCAGTGTGATTCCAGGTATCTTGGTATACCCCCCTCATATGTATTATGAACACACAGGGAAGAAAAAAGGAGGATGTGTAGTGTTTCCTTTAAAAATTTTTTCACCACAGACTTAATTTTTTTCATGGCAATCTCATCGAACTATTATTTTGAAAAGGACAACCAAGACTATGATGGTCTAAGGAACTACATTCACCTAGGTCATACAGAATCTCTGGATAGGCAAGTTCAACACTTTCTTTTCTCTCTTGCCCTGGCTTGCTTACTTAGAACATAAGATGTGTAGGCAGGTTCCCTGCATTTGATGACTGCACTGTGTGACAATGGATGACTGATGCTAAAAGTTCCTCAATTGTAAAACACAGACCATAATAGAATGTTACTTTACTGTCATGCCCAAGGTGGTAGCAGTGAAAAAAAGCCCAGAATAGTATCTATGACAAACTTCTACAGAGATTTTTCATAGACTGATATTTTAGTTATTTTCATGTTGACTTCACATTCTTCTGGAGACTATTTGTTGCTTGAGATATTTTGCTGTTGATGTTATTTTTGTCAGTCTTCCATTACATTCTCTTTCCCACCTTAAATATATAATTACAGTTTTATTTAGTTTATTTTTATGTTCTTCTTGAGTTAACAAACACAGAAAACACCAATGATCAGCTATTGTACATTTGCTCTTAAATCTCTAAGATTAGGTCTCTAGTAAAAAAGTGTTGGCTCAGTTCACTGAAAATGGAAAGCAGAGCATCACCACTGTTTTCCTGTGCCCAGGTGTGTCCTCCACTCTTCCCTGTGTGCTGAATCTTAGACAAGATGTTATTCCTCATGCAGCTTTCCACAAGCAAACCCTACGACCCTCCTGGAGTCCTTCATTTCTCCCATCTCTCCCCCAATATCTTATTAACGACCCCAGTACCTAGTCTACCTTTTTTATAAGGCACTCACCAAATTTCTTCATGCCACACTCTTGCTTCAATATTTTCAGACTCTGCAGAAAATAGCTTACAGTTCTTCACACTGCTTTAGAAACTCTTTTAATTGCCTGGATCCTGTGGTAGACTTGTAGTTCTGTCATTCCTTCAACCTTTCTCATATTGTGGGATATTAGCTGGGCTTTCCTTATAGCTAGGTGCTTAAAGACTATCCTTAAATTGTGGTCAATTGAATATCCATATGTTTTATGTGCTAATCCCAGGGCTTTCCATGAGATGACTTGGCATGTGTATTTTGTCCCTTGATGCATGTCTTTCTGACTGGAGAAGAGCACTCAGTCCACTGTTTTCTACCCAGAGATGGAAATCCACATATTAAGGATGGCACAGTCTCCTCACATGCCCCATCAACCCTGGTCCTCATTACATGATGCCAGAGAAAGAGAAGCTCCTATCGTTTTTAAACACCATGTTTTATGTTCTCTTTCAGGATGAATGGTAGACACTATCCCCACAGACTCATCCTCTTATAAGTTTCAGCCTCACTCTTCCACTCTAGTGCCAATAAACCCCTTTCATGTCCCCAAAGACATCACATACTCTATTACTTCTCTACTTTGTATATATTGCTTCTTTTTTCTGGCTTTAGGTATTCTCTGTCCCATCTCCTTCTTAACTGAAAATGTCCACATATGCCATGAGATCTTAGTATGAAAAAGATAGCAATGGTGTTCCATGAACTTTTAATTCCATTCATTTACCACAAGTTTTTTAATACTTTAATAAAACAGTGCTTCTTCTGGGAAGCCTTTGGGAATATCACCCCCAACCACAAACTCAGAAAAGGGCTTCTTCAGGGCATTTCTAAGGCACCCAGTGCTTCACTAGTCATAGCTCTGACCTAACATTATTTTAGATATTCATCCAATTATATCCATTGCTTATGAAGCACAGGGACTAGTTGGGTAGAATTGTTCACCATTGTTTTCCTCATTGGTTTGCATAATGTCTAGAACATAATAGATCCTAAATACATCTTTGTTGTTTCAAACTTGATTCAAACTCAGCATGATCAACACCAAGTTAATTATCTTCTCTCTTTAACCCCCCACCGTTTTTGCTCCTGTGATTTATGTCTTAGCTAATGGCAATTCAGTGTTTCTACTACCACAAATAAAAAATTTAGTGCCATTGCCCCTATTCTTTGCCTTCCCTCTCTTCTCACTCACATTGGACACCGTGTCCTTTATAAGATCACTGTGCAATGTCTCTTACGTTATCTTGACTTTTGATTCTGACCATCTTTTTTCTCCCGTCACCTGGACTGCCCCAATAATCTCCCATCAGTTCTCTGATTGACTGATCTCCCTATGGCCTCACTCTTCCTCCTAGGATGATCACAATTCATTAAGTCACTCATCTCCTTAAAATCATTTAACAACTAAGCAATGCAAGTTATCTATCATCTATATATCTATGTATCTGTATGTATGTATGTAGGTATGTATGTAATTGGCTAGATATAGTCTATTTTTATCTATCTACCACTTATCTCTTTGAACCTGGCCTCCTGTTATATGTCTTTAGACATAGAGAGTGTCTCTTTATAATTGTATCTTTTCACTGCTCTTGATGCAAGTTCAGTGATGCTCTCACTAAAAATGGAAGGATCTTGTACATTTAGACCTCTAAGTCACAACCAGTCACATTTGGGTGAGGCCAAAGGAACTCTCTAGATGCTTCTATGAACCAGTGAGTGATCTGAGAGACACATTCTGAGAAACATCAGTTTAGTGCAAATTAACTTCCATAGAAAGTCCAAATAAATACATTTTGCCATTTCACACAAATGAGAGCATATTGTTTCACAGTCTGGAAAATTATTTTTCCTCTAATCAAGACCAACTGTTAATTTTTCTGTGGAGTTGAACTTATTTCAATAAAGTTATTACTGAGGCCAGATCACTAAAGCTATAAATATCCATGGTCATGAGCTTAGACTTTATGCTGAGGGAAAAATTAGAATAGGGCTTTAGGGCATAGAACTGACACATCTTTATGTTCCAGTAAATAGTTACCATCTCAGAAACTCACAAGGGCACTTCTACCTTGTTGCTATGCTCTCGGGTTGCTATGAATCAGCATCCACATCATGGTAGTGAGCTTGAGAATCTGGAAGCAGCATGTAAAGATACTTGGAGAAGAACGATGAGGGAGTTACATAATCTCCTGTTGACTTTTGAAGGGGTGAAGTGTAGCCTGTCAATCAGATCACAGCTTGTGGGTCTCAGTTTGGAGGTACATAGGAGATACATAGCGCACTGGAGGCCAGATCCACACTCAATCTCTCCTTGTATCCCTGTGAGACATTCCTGTTGACAAGCCACATGGAGCGATACAGATGGAGCCCGAGCCCTGGAGCTGGAGGTGCCACATGGAGACCCATGTCAGTGCTGAGAGGCTTCCATTGCCGCTGGATCCTCATGACCTTCCACCAACTAGCCTGTACTTTTCCTGCATTCTGCATCATTACATGTGTTGAGTGAGTCTGAAGAGGAGTTTACAGACTTGTATAGAACACATGGGCTAATATCAGACTTATGGACTTGATCTGAACAGGGCTGGGATTTTTCTCAATATACAATGGCTCATGTATATTAAACTCTCTCTTAAACACCTATTAGCTTCCCCATGTTTGTGTCTCTAGTCATCCCAGACTGACACAAAATAGAATAGCTATAATAAGTTTAAATGAATCTTGGAAAGATGTAATAAAAGGTGATGTGTGATAGGTTTTGTCAACTTGTCTGGGTCAAGGTTCTCATGTGACAGATTGCAT
This sequence comes from Nesogale talazaci, assembly GCA_004026705.1. Lineage (NCBI taxonomy): Eukaryota > Metazoa > Chordata > Mammalia > Afrosoricida > Tenrecidae > Nesogale > Nesogale talazaci. The sequence goes on from PVJH01004976.1 coordinate 46,601, forward strand.
GGTCATCATCACAGTCAGATCTTCCATCAATCTGCTCAGCATTTGTGGAGACAACAGATTTTCTTAATCTGCTCAAGGACTTGATACCTTCGAAGAACTTTCATTCAGAGGACAGCCTATTCTTATTATGAATCAATAGTATATGGAAGCCCAAACTCACTCTCATTGAGTGGATTCCAACCAGAGCAAGTCTGCCGATGGATTTGGATCCTGCATATGACTTGATATTCTGTGACATTGCTTGCCAGTTGTAGGAGCCATCAGTGAACTGCCAATCCTGATTAGGCCCAAATCAGATTCATTTACTCAATGTTCACTGGCCTGTGGTCTTTCTGCTTCCTCTCACTGCTTCCTGTTGGCCAGCTCCTTCGTCTACAGGAGTTACGGGTAACCATCAGCCTAAGTCTGACCTATACACGTCAATCATTCTGGACTTAACAATTTCTACCACTGTGTGAATCATTTCATGATAGAAATCTCTTTCTATTTGCCTACAAACACAAGTATTACTTGCTTTGCTTCTCGTTAGATCCCAGCCTAACAGAATAACAATGAAAAACTAAAGAAAGGAAATGAATATCTGCTTTCAGCTTGAATGACTAACAGAACTGGCATCCAATGAGACAACACTGGTGTTGGTACCACAGTAATAGTCATATACACAATGGGAAAGAGAGTAAAAAAAGGCAGTAAACACACTCAAGAGGCATGAAAATCCAGTCATTAACACAAGAGTATCAGAGTATGGGATCCATGACATTCGGTTAATATGAAAGGAGAGCATCTGGTACTTCAGTGAGCATTGTGCTATATAATATGAATACAAATATAAATAAGAAGCAGAGGAAATTTGAGGTAGAAACTTAGAAATATGGCATCAATCACATCACTTCACCTTTGTCTTCAAAATGAAAGCCATGTGAGTCTGTGAAAAGAGAGTGAACAGGGCATAAGAAAGAGGGTGTGGATGAAAAGAGACAACATCATTCAAGAAGCCTGTATATCTTTGTGTAGCCCTACTGACTTCTGCAAAGAACATCATTGTTACTGGTCCAATAATGACGTCTTTGGAAACATCCCCCTTTGAAAAAATGTCAGAATGAATTATGGGCTTCTTTCAACCATGTCATATAGAAGACCACAATGATCTGATTTTTCAGGAGCCTTATTTTTTTTTTTGCCACCACATGGAAAGAGCTTACAGTTTTCCAAAAGGAAACAGAATAGACAGTAGAAAAACTGATCTTATGCACCAGGACAAACAAAAGTTTGCTATTTTATTTTACACATAAACTGATGTGTCATAAACTACATGAACAAATTCTGTAATTACATGAAGAGATGGAAATTGAAGTGCTAATTTGTATATGATAGTTATAAAATATTTTATATAAAAAGTGAATAAATTAGTCAACATGACCTGGGTTCATTTGTATAATAGCCATTCTCAATTGAAGTACGGCTGTTGGCAGATAAGCCTGATTTGAAGGTCAGTTTTACTTGGCGCTGATAGGGAAATTGTTCTGTAATATACTATTGAAGAATAAGTCTAGATAGCACATTAGACACCAAATCTACTTTCTTCCATTTTCCCCAAAACTCTGAGTTCAAAATTCCTTGCTGTCAATTGTGAATATTTTCTTTTTCTAACTATACACAATACTAACAGTGCTCCCCACTCCTAGTGTGAGCTAGAAAAATATCCACCATCACTGATTGGAGTTATGCACATTAGACTATTTAAAAAAATGATGCTCCCATTTAAGTTAGCCTACTCTCTTCCTATTAATTTTCATTTTGATTCTGAAAGGTCATTTTCCTTCTGTAATCTTGATCAGTAAACACCATGCATTTCACGCTGTACTCATGGCCGCTATTGTTGTTGGGGTCATCAAGAGCACTTTGCCTGCTAGGGAACCAATGTACAAAAGAACAGAACACTGCCAACACCGTCGTCACAATTGAGGTTCAATTTGAACCATTGTTGCAGCCACCCTGTCAATGTACCCCCTCACTGGGGTGGCGTGGTGGGAGGTCTTCCCCTTGTATTAATTAATTTTTTTTTGCTGACTCTCTACCAAACATGGTGTCCTTTCCCAGGGACTGTCTTTCCTGATACATGTCCAAAGTACACACGTGGAGCCATCCTCAATTTAAAGAGCGTTCCGGCTGTACTTGCTCTAACACAGATTTATTTGTTCTCCCTGCAGTCCGTGGCAGGCTCAGTATTCTTGGGTACCATGGGAATCCAAATGTTTGGATCCTTCTCCTGTTTCCCTCTTTCCTGTTCAGGATCCTGCTTTCACATGCACAGGCATTGACTGCCTTGGCTAGGGTCACTGAAGGTCAGAGCCACCTGGATGGCCCCTAACAACCACCCCCATCCTGGCTTGGGTCAGGGCCACCTTAGTCACTCTTGAACACAGAGGGGACATGTGCAAGAAATTTGCCCAGTGCCATGCCAATTGCTTTCTTGACTCTTGCTTCTATGCTGTGCTAATTAGCCATGAGTCTGTATTGTCTTGAATTTTGAATATTTTATTTCCAACCTTTCAGTAATCTCTTTTATGTTATGAAATGGTATCACTCACACATCATTCTCCTTTTAGGGCAGAGAAAGCCTCCACATACTAAGACACTTGAAAACTGGAACAAAGACCTGTCTTGAGAAAGCGGGACATGATTACATAAGGAAAATTTCCTTCCTTTCTTGCAAAAAAAATTGTCCCCTAGAACATTAAAGTAAATATAAGAACAACATTGTTGTGTTGCTTTTGAAATGCTTCAGACTTTTTAATTTAAAAGTACGAATCTGACATATACCCTTAAAACAATTAAGTATATACAATTAAGTATACATTTTTCTCATTTCTCCTACCCTTTATTCCTGCAGAATCTATGACTCATAAAAAGCTAGCATATTTCCCTTATTCAGATAAGAGAAATACACACATATATGTATTTATACACATATGTATTTATACATACACACGTATATTCTACATACTAAGCCAGAAAGATTTATACAAATACCAATAACAGGGAACTGTAGGCCATGAGTGACAATAAATCACAGTGATTTTGTCAAAGCAACTGAGAAAGGAAGAAAGAAAAACCGATTCATACACAGGATTCCCCATGCTAAGTTTGGTGATAAACATTGTTCCATTGTAGAAGTTTCTAGACAGAGGGAAAAAAACAAAACAAAAATGCCCCAGATCACCCCTGTGTAGTGCAGAAGTAGAGTAAATGAAAATGTGCAAGGTGTGCCCATGCACTACTTTCCTACTTGACTTTTTCACACAAAAAAGTATGTTTTTTAATAACAAGCTCTGAGTTGCCCACCTCCCCCGCTCCTTCCCCCAAAGAAGACTGTGGAGGTTCTAATGAGAGCAATTGCAAAGAAGACTTTGTCGAAGCATGGCGGTCTCAGGTGCTACTCGTAATAAATCAGTTTCAGGAAATGCAATATGTCGGGGAATTTCTGACAGCTGGAGGGAGGTGTCGGTTGGAGGCTATCGTGCATAACCTGTGACTGACAGACAGTCCTTCCTTGCTATCAAACCTGCTCAGATTTTTATAATCAGCCCACATGCTCGGAAAAAGTCTACCTGGCTTGTCTAATGAGTGACTTTCCACAAACAAAGTGAGTCTCTCCTGTCAGAATTCCTCCCCAAATGGTGATCCGTCACGCCAGCACTGCATCCATTCAGTCACTCCTTCTTCCCAGGGACCTCTTGTGAAGACCCAAACTCTCTCTGGACCCACTTGGATTGAGAGGACACTCCCTGCACTACCACGGGGACTGTAGATACCCCATCATTCTTAAAACCTCTCATTGCTGCCCTACCCAATGTCACACATCCCCAGGAACCTGAAAAGGAAAGGGATTTGCCATTGATGTGTTTTCTTTTTTCTTTCTTTCTTTTTTTCTTTCAACCATAGCAAGTGCGAAACATTTTATTTATCCAAATCCTGCTTTCCTTGTGTAAGCCCCTCCCTGTCCCCCCCCCCAACTGTGCCTCTGTATGACTCTCAAACAACGGTTGCCAGCTATCCCAAACTCTGGCTCAACAGTGCCCTACAGACACGTCTGCTTTCTCTTAGTCTAGCAACCAAGAAATATGAATACTGAAAAGGATCTGTCAACCCACAAGGCCCTGTAGCAGGTAATATTGCCCGTCTGAACCAACCCATAAGTAACCATTTAGAAGACAACTCAGAAGGACAAAAAAAGAAAGAGAGAGGCTTCCATCAAATATGACTTATTGCCTTTTCCCACCTGGTCCCATTTATATGCCTCATACCGGTATTGATGGGCATGTGGAGGGGAATGGCTGTAGGGTTCGCATTAGTCACTGTAATCACCTGCCTCAATAATTGACAGAAAAGAGGCCTGGCTCTGGCCATAGGGAGCCAATGAGAGCTGTTTGCACCCAGCAGTTAACCATTTATTGAGATACTCAGCCTGATGCATTTCCAAAGATTGGAAAACTCCTTCGCTGCTAGAAATGGAGGGGGTGGGTGGATAAGAATGACACTTAAATGCAAACACTTTGAATTGCCCACAGAAACTATCAGAACCCTAGCCAAAAAAAGAAAAGGAAGACTTAAAGTACACCAAGTGTAGGAGAAAGGTTGACAAATGCATGATGTTTTAGGCATGTTATTGCCCTTTCCCAGTTGTTTAAAATCACTGCGTGTCGGGGCTTTGATTGCAGCCTCACGGACAGTCTGCAGTTATGTCCCGCATTCCTGGGCTGCAACTCATGCAGGCTCTGATTTATATTTGATAGAAGAACTTGGCCCAGGCTCCTTTGTTGGTTACACAGCCAAAAACTATTCAGATGGGCACTGAGCCTTCTCTATTACCGTCAGAAAGACACACGTTTAGAATTAACTCCTTGGGAGGAAAGTATAGGATATACCTTTACACTCCAAAGTGTCCTAGTCAGAGAGAAATAGAACTAAGAAAGGTGAGTTCAAGGTTCCTCGTCTCAGTCCCCAGTAAGTCAGAATTCTCTTGTAAATTGGAAAGAGGGCTCCCCAGATGGAAAATGACACCCCCTTTCCCCATCCCTCCCCATAAACAACGTGAGCATTTTAGCAAAAACTTTGAGGCAAGCAGTAGTAACCTGCAGTGCGGCCCTTTTCTGTTTTTGAAATTCTGATTTGTTTTTGACCAGTGTGGCATATTGTCAATTAGCGAAAGGGTGATTTTAGAGAAGACGGAAGCTGAGGAAGACCAATGTGGAGGATTGATTTGGTTTAGGAGCTCAGAGTCTGTGGCCAGTGAGCAGAGCAGGCAGCTTGAACCCAGTTGCCACAGGATTGATTCCAAATCACGGTGTACAGTGTATGCTAGACTGCCACTGTGCTGCCAAGGATCGCCACGGCAGGAATCCCAACCCTATCTCAGGGGAAACCCATTTTAAGGAAACGAGACTCCTTCCTTCTTTGTGTGTGTGTGTGTGTGTGTGTGTGTGTGTGTGTGTGCAGACATTGTGACCGACTCTCCATCCCAGAACCGAGCAGCACCCCTGTGAATTAGAAACTTGTAAAACCTAAGAGAGCAACGCGAGGACATCCTACTTAGCGTACCAGAAGGGCCCAATGAAGCAGGGCGGCGGGTACCCTGTCTTCAACACGGCCACGCTGCATGCAGCGGAGATGTAACACCCCCTCCCCCGCCCCACCAGCACACACTTCATTGTGCAACACAGGACTACAGGGGGCATTTCTCCCAGTCCCCAGCTGGTGATCATCCGTGTATACCCTGCAGCAGTAGAGATGAGCGTCCTTGTAATTTTATCCTTGGCAATAAACAAGCCTGCGCGATCTGTCCTCACAGGGACGCCGAATCCTTGTCGCCCACCTCCCCCAGATGTTGCAATGGAGCTGTTGCGAGGCCACACCGGCTGCTCAGTGGGATGAGCTACCCTGAGCGCAGAATCTGTTTCTCATTCTGCTGTAGATTCGCTGTGGTGTAGTTTCCCCAAGCACCTTTCTGTTGCTTTACTACCGAGACAGGGGACGAAGGGGATCCGCGGGTTTTCTTCACACCGCTCGCTCTTTCCCATAGCACTTCCCACGGCAGGGCCCTTTTGCTTGTCCCCGTTTCTAGCTCCAACGCTCTTATTTCTCTATTTCAAGAAGTTACCTCCGCCATCACAGATCTTGAACATTTCATGACACGTTTCTGGACATTTGTTTTTGTTTTCTCTGGCTGCAGTTCCATTTGTGAACTGAGCGACAAAAGTGAACATAGGATCGAAGTGTGAGCAAGCAACAAATTCAGAAAACAGGGCCCAAGAGCATTAGCAGGGCAACCGTTTGGATGCACTTACAATGCATGTGGACTAGTCATAATTTACACCATGCCCTCGCCCTTCTCTTGTTCTGCGGCTGCTGCACATGAAATAGGCCTTTCTACTCAGTTCTCACTCCAAGATGATGCCGCAATCTTTATCTTGGGAGGTGCATATAGATTCTTTGCAACTCATCATACGTACAAGACAATTAAATGCTACATCAAGCAAATAACTGTATCTGTACACACATATAGATATTTGATATTTGATTGCTTTGCACTTCTCTATAAGGAATTTAATTTGCCTGTTGGGTTGTTCCTTGGCTTTTGATTGTCATATCACATCTTTGGAGGCTTTCCTCATTCTTTTTTTCTAGCATGCCTTAAAAATGTGTCCTCTGCAAATATTTATATTTCATATTCTACTTGTCTTCTGAGTCATCAATAAAAGCAGAATATACCCTAGGTTTTTTGTCTACATTCCTGTACAATTTTATTCTTGAATTTTCCTAGATGAAAATATTGCTATTTTTAAATAGTAATCACTTTCTCTCCTTTATCTCTTTAATCCACAATTACACACAACAATAATCAAATGCACGGCTACAGTGTTGAGCTCAACTCAAAGTGGTCCAACAGGCCAAAGCAGACAGTGTTCCTTAGAGATTCTGTAAATATTTACCAAAGCAGACAGCTTCACCATTTTCCCAAAGAGAAGCTGTTGGGTTTGAATCACTGCCTTTGAAGTTAATAGCCCAAGGCTTAGTTCACTACACCACCAGGCTCCAGTACCATTGATTCCATTCATTGGAGCAGAACTTCTCCCTGATGTTTCTAAGACTTTGACTCTTTACAGGAGCGAAATACCTCATCCTTCTCTTCAGGACCAACTAATAGAGTTGAACCTCCAACGTTGAAGTGAACAGCTCCCTGCCTAATGCATTATCCCATTAGAAATTCTGCATCACTGCCAAACCCGACAGCACCATTATACAACCAGGACTCTCTTACCTCACAACAAACTCAGATGGTAACACAGATTGTCACCATCTGTGACTCAGTACCCCTGAGAGATTCTATTGAGATAATGTCATGAGATGTTTCAAGGTTCCAAGCAAATTACATGCATAGAATTATGCTTCTTCACTGTTGTTACAGCTTTCAAAAATGTGCAAAGAATTAAAAAAGACAAAAGGCAACCATTCTGCTCATCTTGCATGTGAGGTGGTGTAGTGTTGTCATGTAAAGGGTCCCAGATTAAAATACACATGACTGAATCCTTGATGCTCTGTATTATAATCTTGGACCGGTCACTTCATTTTGAACTTCAATCCTCCTATGTTGAAAAGAGAGATAAGGCCCCTTTCATTGGTTTTTTTAGGAGAACCAGTGTAACAATTAATGCTCAATAAATATGAGCCCTTGCTCTTTCCAAAGAAGATATGAAACTGAGTGGAACTGGTGACCAGGAGACGTGAAAGAATACTTCTTGTCCAGGGTTCTAGAAATCATCTTGATTGGCTTCCTGTCCCTCGTTGCACATAGAGCTTCATTAAAAAGTTTTCACCACAATCCCACTTTGGGGATTACCCTTCAGAGCACCACAATTTTTGAGACAGCTATTTCTCTAAATACCTAGAGTACAAATAGTAATGCATTTCATTCTAGAGAGAAACATTTCTTGTCCTCCATTAAGGATGAGAGAGAGAATGAGGAGTAAATATTAATGGCAAATAAATACTGAGGAAAGGAAGGGGCTGTATGGGCTTTACTGCACATCTCTCTGTTTGTGCAAATGATTCATGAAAGTAACAACAAACAAGCACACAAACAAGAGCAGCACCTCGAAACTAGCCCACTCACTGCCACTGAGAGAATTGTAAGTCACAGCAACACTATAGGGCTGGGAAGAATGGCCCCTGTGGGTTTGAGAGATGGTGGCTCTTCATGGAAGCCTCACCTTTCTCCCACAGAGCTCACAGTAATGCTCAAAGCCAGACCCGCTGCGCCATCAGGACTCCCTGTTTTTGCTGAACTGGGTCACACTGTGCTCAGGTCTTAGCAGTCACTGTCTGATTGCATTCACACATGTGAGTGCCCCCAAGTTGTCTATATGTGTGGAGCTCTCTGCCTCTACTGAATAGATACATGGAAATCGATAAGGGGTGGGGGATCACATGATTTAAAGGCAAATTTTCCAGACCTGGGGACAGTTTTTTTTACCCCCAAATGACTTTTCTAAACTATGCACACAGCTATGAGGGAAAGCATTTTAATTGTAAAGACATTTTTCTTGGCGTCAATATGAAACCCACAGATGTATAATTTCTGAGATCACCTTTAGTCCTATTAAAAAGATGGGTATCACCTTGGCAGTCTTCCAGTTCGGCGGCTGTTTTAAATGATAAATTACATATTTTTGTTAGTAGCACAGCTACTTCATTCTGTAGTTCCTTCATATCACTTGGATGAGTTCCATCCAGCTGATGATTTATTACAATGTAATTTTTTTGAGTTGTTCCATCACTGCCCCCACCTCATATTTTTAAGCATTTCACCTTCAGCAAGAGGAGAGGGTAACTTGAGCTCTGCAATAATTTTTGAGAACAAGCAAGAGGTTTTATTATGGCTCTGCTAAAGGGGTAGGTTGGTCCAGGACAAACTCTCCCCCACAGTAATAGCTTGAGAGGTGTCCGGGTGAGCCCCTGGGGGCTTCTTGAACTAGCATAGAACTCTCTGGACAGAATGGTTGCAGAGAACCATGATGTACTTCCTCCTAGAATCCCAGGGAACACACTGGGGCAAGGAGGAGGGGCAGGCATGAGATAAAAGAATCAGACATAATTATAATCTTGCAAAGGGATGTTCCACAGGCATCTAAAGTTCCTTTCCTGCTGGATTCAAGAAATATTTTAATGTTTCACCCCAGACAATATGTATCATCCCTGCATCATCAGTTTCAAGCAAATCCTTTGTAATCTGTGCATGATTAACCACTTCAAGAGAAACAATTTGCTCTATAAAATAGTCTTAGTCTGGTGAGGATAGAAGAATATTTATTACTAGCATGCCTGCTTTTCCCATAGCATATGATGTCTGGGACAATGGCTATTAAATGTTTTGAGTCTTTCCAGCTTTCTCTTCTTTTGTGCAAAGAGGAATTTTTCACTTGTCTGGTCAAGGTCTCCTCTCAGTGGCCCTTTGCCTTTGAGACATATCCCAAGGCTTTTGAAGTCAGTGAAAGATTATTGAGGAACTGAACTAAAAGGAATGTGGTACTCATCTCTATGGCTGAAATCTGTAACAAGTAGTTAATAGTATTGAAGGAATGAAGAAAGTAGCAAGGAAAAGAGGGGAGGAGACAGGGAGGAAGGAAGGGACCCCCCGAAAATGAAAAACCTCAAAGGGTTTAGATCAATCTACATGTTAATGATCTGAAGGGAGAAGTGGGGGAAAAATCCATTTATTGACTTGGTACTTGCCAATTGGTGGGATAGAGTGAGAGCAATGAGTGAGAGATTTGGAAAGTTCAAGAGTGTGTGTGTGGGGGGGGCACTGCAGAAGTGAGCTATCTTTGATGTTAACAAGGGAAGGAATGGTTAGAACCCTTATTAAAATTATCTTTTGGGGGACAATAGACTATATCTTTTTCATGTCGTTCCGTTTAACAACCAGAAACCATTAGACACCATGAATTACAGGGCTCGATAGCAACTACCTAGCTGCCTACATTGCCAAAATGCCGATGGATTCCTGCCTGACACTTGGTTGTCCTTTCAGGTCAGGCTCAAGTCTTCTCTCCCGGGGGAACTGCAGAGCATGCCCCTCTCTTGCGGCATGGTGATTAGAGACAGGAACTGTGAACTTTTCACTCAGTGCATGCCCCTCACAACACACTGGCTGCAGTGCACTCCCTGCAGCTTGCTGATTCGATGATCAATATTAAAACATTCAAAGGCAAATCATCTGAGGAAAACCTCCAAAGATAAGGCTTATGTAGACTGCAGTTGAAAGGGTTGGAAGTAATCACTATTTTAGCAGCTTGTTTAGATCCTCAGGTGGAAAACTATTTAGAATGTGTAGGGCTGAACAGAAATGAATCTGACTTTGAACTCCCCCCTCCCCCACCCCGTCCACCACCTCCCGCCCCTCCTTAGTCAAGTAGAAATATCAGATCATACTTGTAAGAGTGGAGCAGGAGTCTCAAAATAGGACTGTTTGTGATGCAAATCAGTGGGAAGAACGGGATGAATCTTAGTTTTGAACAACAACTATTACATTATCAGGGCAGTCCGGATCTAGTAGATGGCCTGTGGATGCACAAGGTCAACCCAGCTCAGCAGACTGAGTTCACCCAGTGGCTCCTTGAAAGGAAATATCAGAGGACCAGCAGCTCCTGCCAAGATTGGCCTTGGAAACTCAACAGGCCAGTGCTACTCTGTCTGACAGTATCTCTAAGACAGAATTCACTCAAGGTCACACAACCTCAGCAAGAGACTTAATTCTAAAGATTATCTTCCCATGCTCTCACCAAGGTCTACGTGTTACAACCACCTAGAGACATCTGGGAACAAAAGGTTCTGGAGACTCTGAACCAAGGCCGCAAGACATGACTGTGTATTCAAGGATTCCCCAAAGTCCTGGGCTGGACTGTAGATACTTATCCAGGGCAGTTTAATCCATGAAAGGAAATGTGGTAACATTTGTTTCTATAAGAGTATATGTATGTCTGTACACATATATATTATACTATATATATTTCCTGCACATATATGTGTGTATTAACTGCAGAATATATATGTATATATATATTTAGGTATGTATTTTAGAACACTGTACCAATTCATATCAACCTCTCCATAGCACTCAAGGTTAAGTTCTTCATCAAGTACTTTATGAAATTTACTAATTTATGTTGAAGGGCAGGTTACCATTTTGCCATTTTCTTTGGGGAAAGTGGCATTTCTTTTCCTTTTCTTCCAGATTTGTGGTTTATTCTTCATGGAGAATGCAGCTTCTGTCAGCTTCTGTGGTTCAGCTGCATCGATAGTCTCTGTCTAACACATGGATGGTAGGTCGCCTTTGGCAGTGATCACATTCAGTTAACAGATCTTCTGCCTTGTCACAATTTAGAATGCCTGATGTTTGGAAGAGCTGTAAACCTTATTTACATATTTGCCTTTGCCAACAGTAAATTTCCCCTTTATTGTTGTTGGCCTTATGGGGCTGTAAACATTTGCCATTTGCTCTTTGAAGGTTCACAGAGGATAAAAAATATTGGATAACAACTGTAGCTTTGTTTCTTCATCTCTTTTGAACAAAATTTGGTCTCTGCAAAGGATCCATTTTCAATTTATATGTTAGCTTGATTCTTTTCTTTTTAATTCCGGTTTTTGCAAGAGTCTTTATTTCCTTTATAGCCATTTATAATTGAGGAGAAAGGTGTGAAATACTTTTTTGCATGCAGCATACCTTGCAAATGCAAGCCATATGTTATCTGTTTTCCTATGTATTTTGTATTGCTAGTACCATATGCCTCAAATGATTGATCTTACCGTTGTGAGAAGGCTAAAGCTACATATGTATTTAAGTCTCTTTTGTAGGAAATAAGATATCCTTCTATTGCTCTTTCAGATTAATGTGCTAAAAGCCTCTGCTTACCTCTAATGGATGATCCATAATTTACATCAAAATTTCAATCACTTTAAATTAATATAGCCATTTCCTTAATGAATCTTGTTACTAGGATATATTCTGAAATTCACAGAATCATCCAGTCAAAGTTGTTTACATTTTTGTTTATCATAGATCCAAATATTCAGCACATTTTTGCATCAGTTTTTGAAATTAATAAATTACTTGTTTTATTTAAATATTAAAAAACCCTCCAAGTATCTTTTTCATGAAAGGTGTTCTATATTCATCACAACTCTTTAAAAAATCTTCTATGGGTTTACTATGGAAAGATAAAAATGCATGTATTCTACTAACAGACTTCTATAAATATTATGAGAGTCTTCTCTGAAAGTCAAGTTGTTTATTTGCTTGTGCCTGTGAGATTTACAAGAGGAAGTCACATTAATTCCGATGGGACTTACCAGTCACAACTTCTCCACATCAGTAGAACGGATGTATATGGACATGGACATCATGAAAGATAAAATTGAAAAATGAACTTTTGTGGCCTAAATTTTTATTGTAATTGTTGCATCATCAGTATTTTGCTTTTGTACTCATTCAACTAATTATAGATCTGACTATCTAGTAGATGTTTACTCTGCAGTGAAAATAAATATTGTTTACTAATCAGAGTTAAAATTAGAATTGGGAGACTACTTAGTCTTCATGAGGTTCAGGAGTTCTCAGTTTCCATAAAATGATAAAGTTGAGTAAAATTGGGAAGCTCAAGTGAATGTATTCAACCAACAGGCATCTCAATATGTGCACGCTGACACGGAGATTTAAAAATACAAGACTTAGTGATAAAGTGGCATTAGGTAGCCTAAAGGGCCCCATCTAAATCAGAAAACTTACATTAAGATTTTCAGTAAGCCTATTCACAGGATTTCATTCCTATCATGTTTGTACATAAACTGGCTCAGGTTGCTGATGATTTGGAGGCTTCTTGAAATAGTTGGGGTGGGTCAAGGCACACCGCTTCTACTTTTAGCAGAAACACTGCTCTAATTTCATGTTTTACATACTAGGCTCCTTTTTAGGAATTCCATTGTACAAAAATGTTCAAGAGTTTTAAAATTTATTCCAAATACTGTAATAATATAGATCTCAGGAAGGCATTGGGGCATCCTTAAACTCATTCATTATCATATGTCGATTATGACTCATAAGATCTAGTAAAACTGTCCCTTTAGGTTTCGTGGGTTATAAGTCCTTCCCAAAGCAATAATTCTCAGCTTCCTCCCATAAAAGAGCTGGTGGGTTCAAACCACCTACCTTTTGGTTAGCAGCACAATATTTAATCCACTCTGCCATAGGGATCCTAATGCATTCCCTGGGCAGAGGGGTTACATCACATTATGTGCTTCTCTTCCCCACTATATTTAGTGAGAACTGATGGCACAGAGATAACTAGATAGCTAGATGATAGGTAGCTAGAGAGAAAGAGAGATGATAGATAGAAAGATAGATGATAGATAGATGATAGACAGATGATAGACCAACAACCAAACCCACTGTATCAAGTCCATTCCAGCTCATTTTCTGAGTCAGTAAATCTTGTGGGAACAGAAAGTGCCAACTTTCTCCAATAGAATGATTGGTGGATTTGAAACTCTGATCTCTTGATCTGACAGTGCCACCAATTCTTCAGAGAGAGGTGGATAGAACAAGGCACATTTTTTAGTACCTGTTGGATATCAAGCACCATACCAAATGATAGACCCTCAATGAAGAATGCGAGTGATAAGAACCCTGGTCTCACAGGGAGAAAACCAATAAGCCTTAAACAGAATTCAAGTGTATTAATAATAAATTAAGTTTGCTGCTGTAAAGGAAACAAACAGAGGGTATGGTAGGGGACTGCCAAGAGACTGCTTTAAATATTGAAAGCTACAAAGTAATACTCTCGAAAATCAAGGAGCCTTGGAAAGCTGAAATTTTCAGTTCTAGTTCTGGTTTGTAGATCAACAAACACCATGAGCAACAACAATATGCTTGGTGAGAAGATTTCCACTGTGGGCCTAGATATATTCCTTTGTGTGGTCTGTGTGGTTTTAAGCTGAGATTTAGTGTTCCACTTGTAGAAATGAACATTTTCTTTTAAACAGGAGAGGGGAAATGATTTCAAACTTCCCCAAGGGCTATCAGAGACTCTAGTCTGTGCATACACACATATTTGAAGCTTCCTGGTCTTTAAAGCATTTTGATGATATTTCTGGAAATGAGTTCTAACTTAATCATTCAGATTTCAGTCAGATAGCAACCATAGAACTCATTTAGACCAGCAAGAGTCAAAAGTAAATGTCATCACAAATGTCATTTGTCAGGTAAGATATAAAGGAGTGAGGCAGGATATGGGGTTGAGGATAAATAGAGAACACAGATCCAGTCCAAGGATTCAGTGGATATCCATTTTGGGATGCAGGTATAGTGACCAGATGCTATGAATTAAAAAGAAATTAGCAAGCTGAATGTTTCCTAAATGTTTTCCATTTTTAAATATTGGCATCACAGAAAATAAATGATTACCATATTGGGAAATAAATTTTGCTAGATTGAACACATGGGATTCATATTTATGCTACTTTATTTATATAACCTCAGCACCACTACTTTAAAAAAAAAGAACAAATAAGTAAGTTGTACGGAGATTAAATGCTATCTTAGGTGCACACTTAGAATAAAGGCCTGAGTCAAGTCCAGAGACTTCATTTTCTGCTTTCAGCTAAAGTTTTATCTTTCACTATTTTCCAGAATTCCATGGGGAAGTTTGTGGCTCAAGTTCAGGGCAGACACAGAACATTTTCAATTATGTAAGGATTTCAGATTGGTGTGATGACCAGACAATCTCAGCCAAGTTGCAACGAAAGCCCAAAATCCATGGGTCTAGATTCGGTCAGCAAGATTAGCCAGGTGAACTTTTCCGATACAACAACTGTCCGGGACCTTATTTCTCCTAACTCCTCATCAAGGAGTTTCAACAATTCAACCCTCTGTCCTGTATCATGATTTTGATCTATATCTCACACCAGGCTATCTATCAGGGCCTAGTCTCTGTTTTATTTTAAACAACACTCTTTGGACAACCTGTCAATATTTACTTTCTCCAATACCCTCCTCTTTTCTCTGGAATGCACTGGAATCTATCACTCACATATATCATTCTAGTCACATGTTTCCTTGTCTTTTTGTTATGAAGGAACTAAATCCTGTTTTGAATTCTGAGTTCTCAGTCGTTCCCGGTGAGCATTCCCTCCAGCTGGAATCATTTTCTTCCCTTGCGTGGCAGGAGAGCACTCTGTCTTGCTTTTCCTCCTACCTGCCTTGTCAATCTCCTGGCTCAGTATGTCTCATCTTCCCAGCTGTGAACTGGTGCAGTGCCCCAGCACCCCGTTAAGGCCCTAGACAGTCTTTCTTTCTTTATATTCACCCTCTCCATCACCTCACCCAGTCTCCTGGCTTTAAGTCAACTAGTTATGCTGATGATATCTGGAGTCAAGCCCCTTTCCATATACTCCCAATTTCCATATGCAGTAGCCCATGGAATAGGCTATATCGTCTCTTATATAGTATTCATCTATACATATTTATTTGGTTGCTCAGCCAAAATTGTTGATGTCATTTGGCTTCCTCTTTTCTCACATGCCCAGTCAACCCCTTACCAATGTTTTCATTCTGCTATTGAAATGCATTGACAACCTGTCCATTTCTTCCTATGTGGTCCAACACCTGTCTGGTCCAAGTCACCCTTGTGTCAGATTGGACTTCTTGCAATAGCATCGTGTGATTCCTCTTTATTCTGAGTTTCTCACCTCCATTCATCCTCAACACCATTGCCAAAGCAATGTTGTTCGTTATGTCGGCTCATACCACACCTCCTTTGAAAACCTTGAAGGACTTCTCATCTGCTTTAGAATAAAAGGCCACCATTTATAGTTATGCCAAAACTCCACACACACTTTATCCTCCCCGATTGCTTCTCTCACGTCAGCTTCTACCTTCTAGTGTTTCCGCCACTCCACGAAGCTGCCCTTGCTTGATGTTCCTGGATATTTTTCATTCACACTGAAAACCCACTGCTTGCTGCTGCCTCTATCTGAATTTTTGCTCCACCTCCACGGAGATATCCATATCGCTCTCTCTTTGCCGCCTTCGAGGCTCCACAAATGAGTTCTTTTGAGGGATAGGCCTGCTCTGGATAATGTGTTCCTAGGTGCCACTGAATCCCCCAACTTATACTGATCCCATGTCCCACAGAAAAACACATTCCCCAGCCTGTGCATTCTTCACAGATGCCCTTATGTTTGAGTCCATTGTTGCACCCACTGTGTCCGCCCAACTTGGGAAGGATCTCCCTCTATTTTGCTGTCCCTCGACTTTACCAAGCATGATGTCTTTCCACAGGAATTATTCTCTGAATAGACCATATACGCTCACATAAAAGCCGAGTTTCCCAACACGTTTTTAATGTTGTTTTTGTGGTAAAGTTAGTTGCCTCCACTCACATTAGGATCAGTTTACACTCAAGTAGGTATGATCTATATTTGTTTCTCTGCAGAATGTCCTATTCTCTACTTCCTGCAGAATTAGTTATGATCACCGTAGTAATCTCCAAATGTTAGTGGCCTGTTGTGGATAGATGGCATATTTTTTTGGACCACAAGATCCACTCCCTCCCCCCACCAAAAAAAAAGTCTGGGAAAATGAGGGTGTGTCTTCTGCTCTGAAAGAGTAGTACCCTAGAATATTTTAGCACATTGATACTATTTGGTTCAGAATACTTTTTTCTTGTTTTCCTGCTCTGAAACTGGGTGTGTCTTATGTTCCCCAAAATGTGGTAGTTTCTGGGCCAACTAGGCTTTCATTGGAACAGGTGGGCAGAGTTTAATCAGGACATAGCTTTCCCATGACCAGTCTCCTTTCTCCCTGGTGATAGGACCAGTGTGCTGTTGCTTGACCTAGTAGCTCCCTTCCTCAATCATGTGCTGTACTACCTATGTATCGAGTCAATCCATGAATCATGTTGCACTGAGGCACTAGAACTTGAGACTCCATCAGGACCTGTTTGCGATTTTATTGTGCTACTGACTTCTGCTGCCAACCTGCCCTCTACTGCCTGAGGTGGACTGCCTATGGTGGACTCTGCATGTATTGCCTGAAAGCAGACTCTTGCCTCCTTCCTTCACCTTGGACCAGCAGTTGGTATAACAAGAATGAACTTCAGTGTATTAATTCTTCCATGAAAGTGAGTTGAACTGAGTCCTCTGTACTGCTGTGTGGACTAATCAGCTTTTATATTCCTTCTCACTGAATATACATATATATGATAATATATCATATATACTTGTATATGAACTGAGTTTTTCAGCACATTTTTAATGCAGTTTTTGTGGTAAAATTAGGTGCCTTGGCTGATATTCAGATCAACTTATACTCAAGTATATATGGTATTCTTAAGTGTCCTGATTTTGTTTCTTCAGAGAATCCCTCCTAACACACCTATCAACAGAATTTTGTGTTTTGTCTTTTAATATTTTCCTATAAGCATATGTGTATATACATATTCAGATGTAACCAAATGCCAACTTTCTTCCCCCATTTGATGATTGGTAGTCCTACCTCCTGTGATTCTGGGGTCCTATGCATCTGACAGGTAGAAGGGGAAGGAGTGTCCAAGGACATTACACCCTACTCTTATGTCACAAATCACGTCTGCTCAAACCCAGTGGCAAATACCTGTCACATGTTCCCACTCTGATATAAGAGGTGTGAGGACATACCATCTCTGTGTAGACAGGTGTCTCTGAGGAGTATATCCTCTATACACTGAGGGAGTAAAAGTAAAAGCATTTTGGTATGACAGATAATTAAGTGTTTCATATTAGTTCATTTTTCTTTCCTGGTAGAACTTATGAACTCTAACCTACTACATTTTATTTATCTATGCATATCTACTTAGTTTGTTGTCTGTCACTCCCACTAAAATGTAAAGCCCATGAAATATGATTGTATGCTTGTTGCATGAACTGCCACAGTCCCACAGCCTAAAATAGTGATAAGTAATTTTTGAGTGAATACATTAATAAGTGGATGGATGAGAGGCTGCATGAATGGATGGATGGGTGGATGGATGGATGGATGGATGCATGAGTAGGAATGACAGGGTACATGTGGCCCCATTGTGACTATATCAATCCGAGGGGTTTGGACCACAAGCAATCCCTTCAGATGACAATGATGAAGTAGTCAATGTAGTAGACATCAAAGTATAATAAAATGGGTGATATTTTAAGGAAACACATTCACTTTAACATTTTTATTCTATTTATGCTCCCTTGTAATCAAATACTATTAAAACGTAGCATTTTCTGTGCTGATTTACTGAAATTGTACTTAAGAAGGTCATTTGGAGTACAACCTAGTTATAAATCTTCACAGTCTAACACAGTACCTATCTTGAAATACAACCAATAGATATTGTTGAAAGATATGTTAACTTAATCATGAAAAAAAAGATGGGGTATTAGATTAACTTTCTCCAGCATAAGCTCTGTGACTCATTTATTCTTAAGCACTTACAAGTAAATAAGTCTCTTAGTATTTTGAAGCTGTGATGATATTGAACACTTATAATGATATAATTTTTAGTTCTTTGATGCCTGATACCTGTTCCCTTCGACACTTCATGGTCACACAGGCTGGTGTGCTTCATCCATGTGGACTTTGTTGCTTCTGAGCTAGATGGCCACTGGTTTACCTTCAAGTCTTTAAGATCCCAGAAGCTGTATTGTTTGATAGCCAGCCACTATCAGCTTACTTCACCACATTTGTTGATGCACACATTTGCCATCAACAATCATATCAATAAGGTGGGCATGCAATCTTGTGATTTTTAGTTCTTTGAAGTCCGATAACCAATCCCTTTAACAACTCATGGTCATACAGGCTGGTGTGCTTTAACAATGTGGGCTTTGTTGCTTCTGAACTAGATGGCCACTTGCTTCCTTTCAAACCTTTAAGACCCCAAATGCTATATCTTTTGATTGTTGGGCATCATCAGCTTTCCTTACTAGTTTTGCTTATGCACAAATTTATCTTGAGTTATCATGTCAGGAAGGTGAGCATCATGGAATGCCAATTTAATAGAACGAAGTGTTCTTGCATTGAGGAAGTACTTTAGGGGAGGTCCAATGTCCATCTGCTGTCTTAATACTCACCCTATAAATATATGTGTGTAGATCTGTATCCCCATCATCATATGTAAATATATTCATCTATGGACAGGCCTGAATTTAGACATCTTTAAATGCTTTTTACCCCCCAGTTTTTTTCCCTTTGTTTCCTTTTAGTTTCCTCTTGTCCCACTATCATGCTCAGCCTCCGTTTGGGTTTCAGTAATTTTTCTCTGTTACATTACTCTTGATCAATCCCTATCATACCTCTCACACCCACCTTGTCACTGATTTTGAATCACTTGTTATTTCCTTATCCCTGGGATGTTCAGTACCACCTCCTTTCCCCCACCTCCCCATCTCCCATGTTCCCCCAGAATCATCAGTCTCATTTTTTCTCCTTCAGACTGCTCATCCAACCTATCTTATCTAGATAGACATGCAGAGATAACAATACACAAAATTATATCATTATAAATGAGGGGGGTTACAGATTGGGGAACCAAAGCCCATCTGTGGGTGAAGCAATATCCCGTTATAGAGGCGTCCCAGGGAGGAGACAAGCCAGTCAAGGTATAGCGTAGCAACAATGAAATATGCAATTTTCCTCTAGTTCTTAAATGCTTCTTCCCACCCACTGACATGATCCCAATTCTGCGTCACAAATCCAGCTAGACCAGGGGATGTAACCTGAAGCCAGAAACATGGGAAATTCAAGAAAGACAAACCCTTCATGACCAGTGGTGAGAGTGATAACACTGGGAGGGTGGGGGGAAGGTGGAGTAAAGGGGGGAACTGATTGCAGAGACCTACATATAATCTCCCTGGGGTATGGACAATGGGGAAGTGGGTGAAGGTACATATTGAATGGTGTATGATATGACAAAATAATGATAATTTGTAAATTATTAAAGGTTCATGAGAGAGAATGGTGGGGAGGGAGGGGAAGTATGGGGAGCTGATACCAAGGGCCTAAGTAGAAGGAGGATTTTCAAGAATGATGATGCCAACAAATGTACAAATGTGTTCTGCATACAATTGATGTATGTATTTATTGTGATAAGAGTTGTATTAGCCCCCAATAAAGTGATTTTTTAAAAAAGAATACTTACAGTGGTTATATAGAATACCTATAATAACCATTGGGCTGCCAATTGCAAAGGTAGCTGTTGGAAACTATCAGCTTCTCCTCAGGAAAAAAATATGAGGCTATATATTCCCATAAAGATCCCAGTTTATGGATGAGAATAAATTGGATGGGCGTGCATTTCTGTACCCTTCCTGGGGTTCAATGATAATCTAGTATTTATTTCAGAATTAGGACAACGCAGTGGTTGTCCTAAGGCCATTTTTATACATTCTTTCTGTCATCTTATATTATGTTCCAAGTGCAGCTGAAAAAGTCAAAAGTTGTATTTCAGATATCTAAAGACTTTTGGCCTGTCTATATTTTCCTTTATCTTAAAACCTTAAAAACAATTAGTATGAGACCACTCATTTGCTATTGTGCTCCATTTTCTCTTTATTAAAATAATTTCTTCAGGAAACATGATATATCAATTATAATCATAATTTGAAATGGTATATATATTTATAATGTTTAATTACTGAAAATAATCAGGTACAAAAATATTGGGGGGAAAAAACTTATATTCCAGAATGTCTTGAAACTAGCAGGAATGCACCTGCATGTTTGGGTCTGATATATGAAAAAGGGCAATTAGCTTCTAAATTATCACTTCCATGTATTAATAACTGACATTTTGTAAAAGCCAAAGGTCATGCTGAATGAGTCTGTTCCTGCATACAACTAAAGAACTTAACTCTACCCTCACTGGACCTAAAGGAATCATAGAGGATGTACTGGTTGAATCATTAAATTCTAAAAAAAAAAGTCAATATTTTACATTTTTATGTTTTGTATGATGCTTTGAAAACATTTCTCATGCTCACCTGTCACTGTAGTAAATAACCCATGATTCTGAAATATTGGGAACACCACCACTTGGACTCTGTACTTAAATGACAAGCATGACAACCCAAACACAATGGTCATCCTCAACATGGCATTTTGAGAAAATGTACTTAATCATTGAGGATTTCTTTTTAAGAGTAACTCAGACCCATGAGACAAGGTATAGAAACAGTCAGTCCGTAGGTCTCTCCTCATCCTCGGCTACCCTATTTCATCATCATTCTAAAATGCAGTCACTGCTATTGAGTTGTGGCTCACACATCATGACCCTCTAGGACAGATTAGAACTGCCCCTGTGGGTCTGGGAATTACGGGAGCAGAAAGTCTTATCGTCCTCTGAGTTCTAAGGCAGAGTTCTTCTAACATCTTCTGTACCTATCCCCTTTCCTTGAGCTCTGTGACACTGTTCAGCCTGGTTTTTGCCCACCCCTCAGTCAAGGAAACCACCCTGGATTGGCCCTTGAGAGAGTCTGCTTGGTTAAAGGGAGTGTAGTGTTGTAGGTGCTTTACCCTCTGCAGTCTCTATGGCATTTACTTTGTCGTGGATACATGTTTAATGATAATAATTTTAAAAAGATGCTTCTTGTGGGTCCTGGTAGCATTCAGATGGTACATGCCAAAAGAATCAAGAGAAGAAAGTTTACGGAAGAGGTGCACAGAATTAAGAGCCTGACTATGGCCCCCTCTGAAAACAGGACACCAGCAGTTTCAATGTCTCTGGGGACTTGAAAGAAATACAAATTCTCAGTTGCTACTTCCCCTAACATGAGTCAGGGAAGTTCTGAGATTGGAAGTCAGCAATCTGGATAGTATCAAATTCTGTGGGTGATTCTTACGCATGCTCAAGTTTCTGTGGGTGATTCTTACGCATGCTCAAGTTTCAGGAGAACTGCTATAAAATCAAAAAACAAAACAAAACAAAAAAACAGAGCTGCCAACACACTGTCATGGGGTCAGCTGCGACTCACAGCAACTTCACAGAAGTGCTACAAAGCTACAAAGCTTTGTCTAAGCTCCCACGAAGTGGCTGGTGGGTCTGAACTGCTGGCGTTGACGTTAGCCGCTCACTGCACCGTCAAGGATCGTCACTGACATAAGGGAGGAGTTTAATGCAAAATGAAGCATCCTAGAGCTAGACACAGTTGGGAGGGGTAAGGGTAAAAATGATCAGAAGAAACTGAACAGAAAGTAGAAAAGGCTAGTAGATCTGCGCTCTGCAGTCACTGATCATCTAGGGCTGACAGGGGAGCATCCAGACCTCGGTCTGCTCCTCCCCACGGATCCAGCCCAAACCTAAGCAAGAGGACTCCGGGATCTGGGTGACGCAGGCATCTGGAGCAAGATGGAGAGGACAAAGGACTGTGGAGGGGCACACAATCAATGAGCAAGAGTGATT
Source organism: Nesogale talazaci (assembly GCA_004026705.1). NCBI lineage: Eukaryota > Metazoa > Chordata > Mammalia > Afrosoricida > Tenrecidae > Nesogale > Nesogale talazaci. The sequence goes on from PVJH01004976.1 coordinate 69,133, forward strand.
CTGAAGCTAGGCATCAGAAGGTATGCGAGTGAAGATGGACATCTCCAAGGGGTAAAGAAGCTGTAAGGAAAAGAGCAGCAAGAACTGGAAGGGCAGCTTATGGGGAAACAGCCCAAGCAGCAGCTCCGGGGGTTGAAGGTAGAAGAAGCTTTAATGGAAGTGATATTAAGACGCCCATAGAAACCCTGGTAGGAAACCTCTGTACAGGTGCCTGCCCTCAAAAGAGACTAGTGTATGACAGTATTTACTTTAAAACAAATGATAACTATACCGGTGGCTATCTTTGTAACTAAGACAGTCTTTGCTGTTTCAAAACATCTAACTTCCTTTAATGTTTCCTCAGTACTTATAAAATGTGATGTTGTATAGGTTGGGCCCATTCACTGCAAACAGAAAGTGATTTTCCCTAAAAAGAGCATTGCACTTTAAAATTTTGTTGAGGGTGGTAGAGAAAATACAAACTCTTGAGGTGGGGGGGAGCCCTTAATATCTACAAGGAAAGCAGTAATTTGTTGAGGAAGCAACTGCTTTCTTGAGGAGTGTTTTTGGTGATAGTGCTATCCAGTAGATTTTCTGCATCATCATAGATTTGGTAATTTCTCTTGAAATCCTCCCACCTAGGAAGATTTATAAATATTTCCTTGCTTGATTAATTTTTCTTTCTCCATCCCATTTAGACATTCCCATATGTCATTGTCCCTACCACTTCCATAAAACTGCTCTCAGCGAAATCTCGATAATGCTCCTGTCACCAAATCAAATGAACACCTTCAGTTTGCATCTCTTTTAACCTTTTAATGGCAGATGCTTGATACTGTTTCCCATTCTCTTCTCTAGAAACAGACAAGATGACTGTGACCAAGACCCACTCCTGGAGTTTGTCCTGATTTCCTGTGTATTTATTTACGACAGCTCTTGTTTCTGAAATATTGTTCTTAAACACTTCTCTTCAGCTGTAATTGGTGGTTGTTTTGTTTGCATGTTGTCACTCCCTAACTTCTCTTACATGATCTCATCCCCAGTCAGGGGTTGCAGTAAAACTTAATAGTAGGAGATTAGTAAATGAACAGCTCCTGTCTCATCTGAAACAGAGATAGAGTCTTAATCACATTCAAGCTAGTGTGAGCCAGGAAGAGGTGTTCACACAGAAATACTACAAAGAAATAGCCATTTAGGAGAGGAGACCAAAATATAATTATCAAGGACCATGTAGAAACCAAGGACGATGTATACCATGTGAAAAAATATTCCTTTGAGTTCATTGTGAGAAGGTGCCTCAGCTGACTTGGACAGAGTCAGTATCTCAGAGGCGAATAAAGTTAAAATGACAGAAAGTATAGACCAAACTTGGCCACATTATCTCTGAAAAGGGAAACAATGTAACATTCTCTAGAAAACATGAAAGCAGGATGAAAGGAGTGTGGGAGTCCTGACTGCCAAGGGTAACCGGAGCTGTACCATGATGTTAAGAATACATGAGAATTTGGACCATGGCTTTGCTAAAGGGGTAGGCTAACTCAATTCCAGGTGAGTGAGTGGAGCCAATGCATGATTCTAAATACAGAAAATATAGGATAATGAGAAATTATAAAGCAAACTACATCTCAGGACAAGTAGGAAGAGGAAAGTTCAAGTTTACTTTGCATGTTAGCGTAGTCCACGGGCTTGTCAGTTTTCTGTGTAATGGACATCCCCGTCATGTTATTCTATCATAGTCTGTGTTGCTGAGTCACACATTATTGGGCACTAGATTGACTTTCAGTCTTAATTATCATTGGCGTCACTCTCTTCGTCGCTAACATTTATTGACTGCTTGCTGTATGGCAGGCAGCTGGTTATTGCTTTTTGTCTTCAACTTTCACTCTACAATTCCATTACAACAATTATTAATGTCCTTTTAAAAAGAGAGAGCAGATGCTTAGAGAGGTAACAAATTTCCCCAAAATTTAGTAAACAGGAGAGCAAGGATTAAAATTCAGTATTGTTTTGGGGCACCTGCATTTTTTAAAAGATCACTTTATTGGGAGCTCTTAAAGCTCTTATACCAACCCACACATCAATTGTATCAAGCATATTTGTACTTATGCTGCTCTCATTATTTTCTAAACATTTACCTTCTATTTGAGCCCTTGGGATTGGCTCCTCTTTTTACCCTCCCTCCCCACCTCCCACCGTCATGACCCTTTGATAAATCATAGATGGGTGCTCGTTTTGGTAGCACATAGACTAAAATTGGAATGATATAGAGAAGATTAGCATGGCTCCTGCACAAGAATAACACGCACATTTGTGAAGCATTCCATATTTTTAAAATATAAATGATTATTATTTTCATATCTAACACCGGCCACTGTCTCCCTTCCCCCTGACATGGATGCTGCCAGGAGGACCAGCATTTTGAATATCTTAGAGATGATGCATTTTGAGAAGTGTAAACTCAGAGCTGAGCGGATTTCCTTTAGTATCATTCTCTCCTAGTCTCATTTATGAATTAATAGGTATGCTAGTGATTCCCACTCCCCAAGAAGACGCAATTTTGAGGTAAGTCCCAAAGTCCCTACAAAACCTAGCTTGGTGGGTTAGCCCTCTCACTTCCTTTCATTTCAAAGTACCTCCCATGGATGGTATGTGGTCCTGCATCAGGACTGCTGGATGGCATTCAGTGACGTGAGCAGAGACACGGCCAGTTTGGGAGTTGATGGCTGAGAATAGAAAACTCTTGTTCAAACAGGGACCAACCAGTCTCAGCAAGACAGAGCAGAGCTCCACAGAGCAGATGGACACCATAAAAAGGATAAATATTATTAAGATAAAGGCATTAATACCAACACCTTGAAAGTGAGTGCACCCGACAGCAGGCTTCTTTCTGTTTTTCTAAGTGGAGTACAGAAATGTCAGAGGTGAGCCAGGCATTCTGGACAGAGCTTGCTTGGCATGAGCAAAGGCACGGAGGTTGGGAATCATCGGTTTAGTTTTGTGTGTTCTAGTGCCCATCTGAGTAGCATATTTTATGTCTTCGAGCAAATATTTTGCATCTGGAAAAGAGATCTGATGATCATTTCTGATTATGGAAAGAACTGTGGATATTATCAAGACTCCTAAGGTATGTGGAAAGGAGTAGGAGAGAGAAGGAAACAGTTAATTACCTTTAAATATTTAAAATTGTCTTTAAAATGTCTTTAAATCAGTGAGACTCGGAGCAGGGGGGAGAACTACAGATGACATTTCCTCCACAGTAGGAATACTGATGGAGATGTATTTGGCTGAAATTGTTTGAATATCACTTTTTTTTAAAGATCAAAGAAAGGTTTAGTCTAAGATTTCCACTCTGAAAGTGCCCACTGCAGCATAACTCTCTCATATCTGAGACTATCTCCTTGTAAATGGAGACCTCAGTAAGACATCATTCAAGATAGGACAGGAAGAACCCCAAGAGTGTGGTGAGTTGAGGCAATTATACTACCAGCAATAAATGCTGACAGGGGGTGGGGATGGTTCATGTGGGGGCACAATCATAAAACAGCATGTGATGTAGAATTTGTGAAAGAAGCTGACAATCCATTTTGGAATGGCTCTCACGCCATCTCCTCATCATTATGCACATCCCCGTTGGAGCAGGGGGAAGTGTTTCATGACTTCAAGGATCATGTGGAAGATGCAGTAAGTTGATATAAATAGCAGTCATCGCCATGACCCTGGGTCAGTATAGATGGTGATAGTCAAGGAACTGAGCCCTCCCTAAAGGAAGACGCTGGTAACAGGAGAGAGCTCCCCTGGCCACATGGAGAGAAACCATGTAAATGGGAGTAAGTTCTCAATCCTGTGTAAAAGGTGCACCTCTCTCTTCCTGACCTGGGCTTCCACCTCATTCCTTCCATGCCCTCCAGCCACACTGGCCACTTCTCAGTATTCTGACCAGAACAAGGTTCTGAGAACTTTTATACAAGGTAGCCCTCTACTAATTAAACTTGCTTCTTATCATTCAGCTTTTATTTATCAGTCATGTCCTCTATAAAACTATCCATGATCTCCACCCCTCAAGCTGATTCAGGTTACCAGATCTCTGTATATTTCATTCAGAGATTTTTTTTTTATATAATTCATAGTCACGCACATGTTTTCACTAGTCATGTATCCAATGATAGACACAGTCCCCCTGTTCAGTATTCCACTGCAGGCCTAGCACCCTGCACTCAGCCAGTACTTCTCAAATGAACGAATGAAACTCTGAATTTATTAGATTCTCAAATATCAATAAATTTCTACCAAATAACAGTTTTCACAGTTAAAAGGGAAATCAAGTATGAGATTGACCAAGGGCTAAATTTGCCCAGCTGTGGAGGAGTCTGGTGAGATCTGAAGATTGAGCGAGTTCAGTTTCCACAGATCTACAAAGGTCTTTTTGGCCTTCTGAGTATCACTGTAAGTCTGAGGGCCCTAGTTCGACCCCTTTCTGATGCTCATGTAGCTTTCAGAAAAGAAGTGTTCACCGATCGACTCCCTGAAATAGCAGAAGTATTTGACTCCCGTTTTTACTAGTATGCTTCTCAACCAAACTCACTGTTGTTGAGTCAAATCTGACTCATTGTGACTCCATCAGATAGGGGTTGAATGGGTCCTGTGGATTTCTGAGACTGTACCTCTTTATAAAGCTAGAAAACCTTTCTTCAGAAGAGAGACTGGTGGTTTTGAACTGTTGACTTTGGGATTAGCAGCCCAAAAGTCAGCACTCCACCACCAAGACTCTCATACCAGTATGGAGAATTTTATTCTCACACTATTTGGACAACATTTTTTAAGTGGTTTTATCATAGGGAATCCATGTGATATGATGACCAGAGGTCATATCACACACTTAGGACATGTGTTAAAGAAGCACTCGTTTTTAGAGAACACATCATGCTGGGAGAATAAGAGAGGCAGCACAAAGAGGAAGACCTTGGATCAGCGAGCCTTCAGCAACTGGCACGGCATCACATGGGTGAGGCTGGTGTAGGAGCAGGCAGTGGTTTGTTTTCTTGCACATGGGGGCACGTCAAGATGGATCCCACAGCACCTAACCAGGTCAACAACTGTTATAGAATGCAAACAGAAACCCAAACAAGGAGTATATTACTAATATGTTATCTAAGAAGGCAGATAGAATCACTGAGTGGCAGGGAGTTTAAAAGTAGTCAAATCAAGAGCTTCTTACTTCCCATAAATTTAATCTACATTTTGGGCTATTTTCTGTACTGGAGTTCATTTGGAAAAACAAAGATGTCTGTTGTGAAATTCCTGTAAATTAATGATCTCTTTTCTGGGTTGGATCTGCGTTCGCAAGACAGACCATAAAAGCCATTCGTGAAGTGCGGTACGTTGTTTGTAACAATCCCTGCTGCTGCTGGGCTCTGCCCTAAGACTCCTGACTGCTGCTCCTTCCTTTAAGGGTCCATTTCTTCTTCCCTGGAGTGGATCATCATGGAAGTGATTACCTCTTCCATAAAAATCACAACAGCAAAACCAACACAAAACCATGGAGCCATTCTCCTCTATAACACTTGAGGTATCCCAGTGTTGTGATTTTGGAATTGACTTGATAGTAATGGACTTGATTTAGTTAGTGGATATAAAGAGTCTCTGGGCCAGGCAAAGGATAAGGTCTTTATTTCTCCTGGGAAGATTGCCTGTTACAATCTACTCACTGGTGCCTTGGAAGCAAAAGTCTGGGGATCCTATCAAAAGTCAGCCTCTGGAAACCTAGGGGAGCATAGTTCTAGCCTAATACTTATGGACCTTTATACAATGGAATCCAATCAAAGGTTTGGGCTTGAATGGGTCTGGTGCTGGGAGTACTTCTGTCAAGCAGAACGTCCATAAATGAGGTTGCTAGTTGCTGTGTGAATTCCAAATCCAGCCTTAAGAAAGCTTTTGGTCTTCTTTTTGCTATGCTGGCATTCCCATCAAAAGAGACCTGGGCTAGGTCCCAGGAAGGAGAGAGAAGCTGTGGAGAAAGAGTCCCAAGCCCTTAGCCAAGCTCAGTGGTTGGCAAACCGTGGCTCGAGAGCCACGTGCGGCTCTTTCCGTGTGAACATGGGGCTCTAAAGTCACATTGAAAACATTTGAAGGTTATTATTTTAGATTACGGTGATTTCACTTGTTTGGAAAAACATATTGAAGACTCTTGTGTGACTTTAAGTTGTTAGGAGGGAGAGGATTGACTCTTCGGTTTCAAGAGTTTGCCCATCCTTGGTCTAGACTAAATGCCAGAGAAATGAGTGAAACTGGGACATTGCAGTCTTCCCAGGTCTAATACTACAATCACGTCAGTGAAGACAGGTAAAACCAAGAGAAGAATTATAAGTCAAGGCCCATTCAAATGCATAATGAGGAGTAAATCTTTGGTTCTTGTTAAAATTGTCATGGTTTAGAATGGACTATTATGCATTAAGAGATAGCCAGAAACCATATACAGATAAAAGAAACATGTGAATGCCACCTAATATCAGTTTGACATGGAAAATATTTCACACCTAGTGGAAATCACCACTTAATCGCATAGAAACATCCCATGTGGTATTCTTTCATCATGAAGATTTGGATGTGTGACATTGACTTCCAGTCCAATTAGAAAAGAGGAGCTCATAAAACATCAGGGATGCCAAAAGGATTTACCTATGCACTACCGAGGCTGTTCTCTATGGAATCTCATCTTACAGGGTTTGGTAAAACTTTCTGTCCTGTTTTTGTAAAATTAGGACCGGCCACAGACTGGTGGCGTAGTGGTTAGGCATTGGATTGCTAACTTCAAGGTCAGCAGTTTGAAACAACCAGCCAATCTGCTGTGAAAAGAGGAGACCTTTTACTCAGAAATCCCAAGGGGCAGTTCTTCTCTGTGTGATAGGGTTACCATGTGTTGGAACTGAATTGACAGCAGTGAGTTTGACTTTCTGTTTGTGGCTACAGATTTTGAAGGACTCCTGTTGGCACAAAGGTGAGATCTTAGCTGCCAACAGAAAGGTCGGAGGATCAAATACACCCAGGAGCTCCACAGCAGATAAAACAAACTTGTTTCCTGCCATTAGGTCCACTTCGACTCAACTTGACAGCACAGGGAAGAATTGACGTGCGTTTTCAAGGCGCACATCTTCATGTGAAGAGAATACCTCATCTTTCCTCGAAGGAGGCTCTGGTGGTTTTGCACTGCATTTTGTCTAATGCACAGCTCTCTGTGGCACCAGGCATACTCCTGTAGGTCACCTGGGCTTCTTCCATGGGAGAAATGACTTGGCACTTTGTGTCCACAAAGATTACAGTCACGGAAACCCTCTGGATTAGTTTTATTCTTCTTGGGTAGTTTTACTCTCTGTCATGTGTGGTTACTGTGATTGAAAACTGACTTGATAAACAATCAACAGAGGGTGCTTTGATTACTGAAATGTGATTAGGAGCCTGTAGAACAATCATGTGATCAGTCACTTTTATCTGTTATTTGCCACAGAGCATATTATTGTTCCATTTACTTATATCCTGTAGTTAGGAGCAGTCCCATAGCTTGTAACGTATGGAAGATGATATGTGGCCTCAACAGTGGGGGCAGCTTGCTATCATGGCTTAACCTTATTCACCTTGGAAGATACAGAACTCATGTGGGAGGTCCAAGGCTGATGTGTGGTGGTGATTTATCTCACCCAGTGGTTGTCAACAACAACAACATCAACAAGAAAATGTTGCACCAAATATTTAAGAGACAAATGCTTTCTTCTTTTGAATGTTTATGCTTAGAAAAGAACAAGGACAATGCTTGTGTGGAGAAGAATCAAAGACCAGCACCAAATTTTAGGTACTTTATCCTTATGTCCCATAAAATATTATAGGCATTTTTCTATGCATCATATTTTACTTTTAAGCTAACTTTATATCTGGATTATAAAATTGGTTAACATCTGAATGATGATTTCTGTAGCCTGGAGTCATCGAAATGACTGCTTGTATAGGGAATCTTTTTTGTCCCTCCTGCTAACTTTATATTTTAATCTCCAAGGGATACAGCAAATAATTGTTTACAAAGCATAAGAAAGCCCAGAGCACTGAATCATTTTTGTAGTGGCTCCAGAACATAATATATGACTCTGAAGATTTTTTCAGAATGACATTTTACATCAGCTTTCTTTATAAGGACTATAAGTTCCAAACATCATTATAGTAATGGATTCTATGAAACACTGGATCCTTCTGATGTGGATAATGGGATTTTATTTTCTCAAACGGAAAAAGAGACTTGATTTCCTTCAGAGGAAAAACTTTTTCTCACTCTTTTAGCACTTGCAACTCCTCCTGCATGGAACCGGCTCAACCTTGTCTTAAGCATTCATCTATTCCTCCTTTTGTCTCTGAGAACTTTCAGGTCCAGGGATAAATAGAATCCTGAATAGTGCTACGTGATAAGCATTATGTTGTTAACCAGAGTTCAGTGGTTCAAATCCACTAAATGCTCCTATGAAGATCTGAGGTCTAGAATCCCATGAGAAGCAGTTCTTCTCTCTAGGATTGCTATCTGTTGAATTCAAGTTGCTGGTCATAGAGTTTAAAGCTTCTATGGACTTCCTTTTTGCATTCACTTCTTCAGTCACAAAGGCCTACAAGGAAGGGAAGCATTAGGCTGCAAACTTCATGGTCAGAGGTTCAAACTCACAACCCCTCCCTGGGAGAAAGACGAGGCAGTTTCTTCCTTAAATATTTAATCTTGGCAAACCTATGGAGTTTTACGTTGCCCTTTAGGGTCCTGATGGGGTGACTGCTTTTGGTGGCTTTGAAGTGAGCCATTGACTTTGAACTCTTACTATCCCTATTAAGTAGCTCTGTGCCATAGGGTTGCCAAGGCAGAAATGTTTATGAAGGAAGGTGACTTAATCTTTCTCCCTGCAGAGTTGCTGATGAGTTTAACCATCAACCTTTTGGTTCACAACCAATTGCTTCAATCATTGAATCATCTTTCAGGTGAGGAACCGAAAGGGTAAGTAATGTAACCACACCCACACAGCTGGTAATTAGAAGACTGCAATTTAAACACAGTGATGATGGATTTTATAGCACGAATTTTCTAACAACCTGGTTGTGATTAAAGTGATATATTAAAAATATCTTTCTTTACCTATATTTATTTTCTATGATTGTCTATGTACCATAATGCCTAAAACTTTACTATTAGAAATAAATTCAGAGATTTAATATTGTCCTTTACAGATGTTATTTTTAAATATAGAGGGCTAAAAGTGGAAATATGTGGATTTATGAATGTGTATTAACTGTAGTCTGTATTTAGCTATGGGCATGTAATAAGTGACCCTATGAATTAATTCTGGAAGAGTTTGATGCAGAGTGAGGACACCAGCTACCTAGAATCCTGCCCCTCAGCAGTGAGGGGAGCAAGGGGAGGGCTGGCAGGGAAGATCATCTTATTTGCTGTTACGAGGTGACACTGAGCTCGTGTTGACTCAGGGATCCATCTTCTGCACCCCACACCACAATCACCCGATCGTGCACCATCCCAACCAGGACTGTTTGTTCTCCTGTAGCAGCCAGTGTCCATCCATTTCATGAGTGTCTTGGTCATTTTTATTGATAGTCTACCCAATATTATGTCATTCGTAGGGGACTGCTTGTGCTCTCCTAATAACAAGTACAAATACTTGAGACAACATCTCTTCATCCTTGCTTCTAAGGTGCATAATGACTGTACTTCCTCCAATACAGAATTGTTTGTGCTTCATAAAGTCTGTAGAATGTAGAATAGGCAATGCTTTCCAATAACACTATAATGCAAATGCAGCAATTATTCCTCATTTACTGTCCAGTTTTTGATCCACACTTGTGAATCGATTGAAAATGCCATGACTTGGGTCAGGAGCAACTTCATTGTCAAAGTGACATATTTGCTTTTCAGTACTTGAGGAAATAGCCCAGGAGTCATGTCTGACATCCTCCATGTTCAGTAGGGAAAAGGAAGATGCAGCTCTCCACCAGCCCAAGGTTCATGCAAGGTCATGAATGTCCCAACTAGCATCCTTCATTCTGGCATCAACTGTCTATCAAATGCCCAACACTTCACTTCTCTGCCAGATTCTATAATTCATTGCAATGGCTACAAACAATTTCTCAGACAATTCTCACTATTATGGGATGTATAAAGGAAGTTAACATGTTACAAACTTTAAAGGACATAGGTCTTCTGTTCTCAGCTCCTCTCTCTGGTTCTCAGACCCTACGTCAACTGGTCCATTGGCCTTTGTCCAGCTCAGGCAAGGATTACAAGAATAGTTTAGCATTGATAAATATTCAAAGGGTACTCCACTCTGTAATCAGCAAATCCCAGCTTCAGGGCATGCAGCTTTACCTGTGCCAATGGCTGGCAAGCTCTGTTGTCCTGTCTCATGGTCTCTGCTCCCACTGCTTGTTTATATAGACACCTCACATGTGCTAGGCTCATGTCTCTTCTTTCTGTTGATGGTTGGTGGGGTTCTCTACTCCTGCTTTTGAAATGGCTAATTTTCTATTTTGTGGGGTGACTGAACTGACCAATTCCTTGACTCCCTATAGTCCTCCTCCTATCATTTGCAAGCTCCAACCTTGTCATATGGTGAGACTTACAAAGGCTATGGATGGAAGAGTCACACTAAGTAGTTTCACTTCATCACAATACCTGAAAGAGATGCTTCTGCTCTATGTACTCCAATGTGATGTAGTCATTGATTTCTTTCCCGCCGCTCCATGGGTGTTGATTGTCATTCCAAGTAAAATTAAATACTTCAACATTTCCTGTGCATATCATGATGCCACGTATTGCTCCAGGTGTCGGGAATTTTGTTTTCTTTATGTTCTGGTGGAATCTCTTTTGAAGCTCTAGTCTTTGATCTTCACCACTAAGTTCTTCAAGTTGGCTTAAGAGCAAGCAAGTTAGTGTTCTCTGAATGTGATAGGTTATTTGTCAATGAGTCTTTCTGACATCCTGGTACTGTGTTCTTCTTTCACTTACTCTAGTTTCTCTGATTGCTTGTCAGCAAAAATCCTAATGTTATGACCATTCCCTCAAAGACTGGGAAACAAACCCAGTGAAATATATATATATATATATATATATATATATATATATATCATATACATATCATATATATGAAAGAAAGATGGTTATATCAGATACATGACTCACATCATTATGGAGGCAGGAATCTTCCAAGTCTGGGGGTCAAATTTTAGGTTAGAGGCTTCTTCTAATTTACATAGTTGGAGGGCCTGATGTACTCAAGGTTATGAGGTTAAAAGGCAAACTTTGCCTGCAAAGATGACTGAATTGAAGATCAGAAGGCCAGATCTTGAGGATTCTCAGAAGCAGCAAGAAATACAGGCTCAAGCCTCCTGGCTCAAGTCAAGGGGCCCGTGATCAGATGGTGAGCCAGAGATAGGATCCAGCCCAGCAAGAAGCAGACCACTCCTTCTGGCATCCACTTTTGTGGGCAGCAAGGCACGCCTCTCTCCTCGAGGAGGCAGTCACTCCTGGAAGATCTTGGAATCGACTCAGTGGCAAAGCATGTAGCTTGGTGTAGAGTAAGGCAACACCAGTGGTGCCTGCTGTCCTCGGCTTGAGTAATAAGAGTTCATTTTACTTTTGTTGGATCTTTTCCATTCTTGACTCTGTAAATCTATCTTTAATATCCAGTTATAAATGATAAGATTCTGACTTTTGAGACTGTTCGAGAAAATGAGATGACATACAGAATATATTAAATGATTTTTTTGTGACACCCTGGGCAGAAATTGTAGAACAAGTTATGGACCTTGAGAGCTTTTTACTGTCAGGAGGCTGTTCATAAACGCACACTACTTACAATGGCTGGTATTTGAGGAAGCAAGCTGGAGAGTAATTAAAGTTAATTGATATATTATTGTTCTCTGTGTTCTAACATTAAACTATAGAATGAAAATGAGTGTCAAGTTGCTCTTCTGTGTAACAAAACTGGAAAAAGATAATAATAGAGTTGTGAAAAAGTTATTGAACGAGGGTTTTCCTTGACCTTGACCCAAATATACAAATACCTCCCCTAACCACTTGGTGAGGAACAAATCAATGTGTCAATTAATTTAACATGCATATTGAAAGGTGAACATGCACTTGCAATGGTGGTTTCTGATCATGAAAGGCAAAGCTGAATGAAAATAAAGTTGGAACACGCTCTGCTTGCCCTTGTGTGAAGAGTCTTTGATGATTGTGAATTGGGTTAATTTCTTTTTTTATCCTTTATCATTTTCCTCTATTTAACAAGTCAATTAAAAAATCTGGTGATGATGATTGGTGGCAAGTCTATGGACCATTGTGAAGGAAGTGCAGAAATCAAGAAGACAACGGAATTCTGTACATGCCCAGATTGCTGGCCCCCAGACCAACCAGACCAGCTGGACTCACCGCCATGGGGTCCTTCCCAGTTCTCCGACACCTATAGAGAGCTTGTAGAATGGCAGCTGTTTATAGGGGCTGATCATTTGACTACCTGTTTGAACAGATTGAGCAGTGAGGTTGAGTGAACTGATAACCTGGAAATGATCAGGGACTCTCTGGGGTACAACGTCTGCAAAAATCACCAAGGTGCCTTCTGACAATGTCTGCTCCTCCATTAATTGTAACGGGGAACACAACATGTAAGCAGTCCATAGAATCATCAGTTGGATATGTAAAAGCAACTAACAATTACCAAAATCATATGTGTAACCAGCACACACGCCTTATGTTTAATTCTCACAATTTTATGATGTAGGGACTATCATTATTCCTATTTAGAAAATGAGGATATGAAAGGTTAGATGTTCTGCTGCTATAATCCTCCCCCTCCTTGCCCCCCAACCCCCCCCCCCCCCACACCTTGGTATTTCCTGCTCAATGTCAGGAATCCATCTGTGAAAAAAAAAAAAACAAGGGATTCTACATTGAAACCACAGATGCCCATAACAAATGACTTTTATTCAAGAAAATATTACAATGTGCTGCATGTAACATCAAAATCGCTAATCAAGTTCATGTAGGCAGGTGAGAAGGGGTCCCATGATCTTCAGTTTCTGACAGACACTGGTGACGTGGGTTGTTGACAAACAGAGCTCTACATACAGTAAGGTGGTGGCTTTAGAGCCAGAAGCCTCTGTGCTACACAGACCCTTGGCTGCCACTGCCCACCCTTTTCCTAATTACTGGCCCTTGGGATGCAACTTCAGGCAGTCTGCCTTGTGATGTGGCTAAATTGGCCCTGAGATTTAAAAGGAGATAAGTACATGGATATATTTTTCTCTTACTACAAAGTATTGTTGTCAGTTGACATCAAGCCATCATTCCATTCATGCGTAGTCTCTTCCCATCCCTCTGGTTTTGTCAAAATCAATTGCTGTGGTCCGTAGCCATGTCACTGGCTGATTTTCACAAGTCTATCAGCAGGCCTTTCTTCCCGTTGGTCCTAGTACAGCCATGCCACGGGCCCCAGCTCAGCATCATAGCAGGAAGCAAGCCTCTACTGCCTGGTGGGAGGCCCCTGGACATGAGATGCAGAGACCAGGAAAATTACCCAGAGACTATGGTTTTTTGTGAGAAATGCAGATGTTCATAGGAAAGGTGGGGGGAAAGTCATTGACAAGCATTTAAGAAAGAGTTATTTATAATGGTGGAAACAGGGCTATGGCAAACTATTCCTACACTTAAAATTGGAGAAGGCACTTAGTTATGCCTAGAAAAAATAGTTCCACCTGTAGAAGAGGGCCGGCCACCCAGCAGGAAACCGGGCCCTCTGCAGAGGAACAGTGCCACCTAGGGTGGGCGAAGTGTGTGTCTGGGGCATAAACATTCTAACGCACTCCCCTTCTTCTGTCTGATTCCCTGCCGGGCTCTGATTGGCTACAGCAGAGAGCAAAGTAGAGAAGGCAGAGGGGAGGTAGCTTCCAGATGCAGCCCAGGAAGACCTAAGTACAGAAGAAACTGTGGCAGCAGGGAGAGCAGATCCAATGGGGCCAAGTGGAAATATTCATCCCAACAACCAGTCTAAGCTTGGCCTCCCTTTGTTGAGTTGATAGCCATCACCTGCCCCGATCGTGTTGCCCTTTCTCTCTGTTTTGTAGAAGCACAGGGCTTGTCCTCTTGCCTGCTTTCTAAAAGCAGAAAATGTGTCATTTTCCTGTTTTTCCCTGGTGGAGCTGGACTGCTAGTGACAAGGTCATCAGTTCAAATCCATGGTCGCTCTTCTGAAAAAAGATGAAGCTTCCTACTTGGATGAATGGTTACAGTCTGGGAAACCCACAGGGGCAGTTGACTTTTGTCCTGTAAGATCACAACAAGTCAGAATCCAATCAATGGCAGTTTGTTTATTTCCACCATTCTCTAGGGACAAAACACTGAAAGCAGAACCAGGGTTCCCCCAAATTCCTAACTAATTTCTTATTGTAGATATCTCATATATAAACTTTGCATCCACAAACCTCCTATCAGACAAATGATTTTTTATCTCATGCGTCAGACAAGGACACCCCAAGAGAAATAGGTTTTAGGGCTTATCTCTGCAATGAAAATATTTGTAGGATGAGTTCTATCTATAGAATATGATTCAATTCAAATCCCCTGAATTTTCCAAATTGGTTTAGAAGCCTTAAATATTTCAGAACTACCATCGTCTCCCAAGTCTTTGAACAAATATAGATTTCTACCACGGACTAGAAGCTGCAGACAACAGCAATATGGAGGACACTAAAAACTACTCCTGCCAGTGAGTGAAGTCACCCTCTAGTCCACAGCTGGTAGGCTACAATCTCCAACAGTCTTTCCACAGCAACCATCAAGCAACAGCCTGGTTGGGGCGGTTCCATGCCCATAGATGGGTTCTGTCTCTGTGGGACCCTTGCAGTTTGGTTGGGAAGTGTTTTGCTGCTTTACCTGAAGGAAGGGAGGTGAGAGGAAGCAGCTAATGGTTCATGTGCTATATGAGCCAGTCAAAGGGGGCCTTAGGACCCGCTAAATTGGACTCAGTCATCGGTGTTGATAAATCGGTTCCCAGATCACCCTGAATGGCCTGCAGGTACCCAGAAGGGTTGCAGTCTGTCTAAATTGCAGATGCCTCTGAGGGGTAGCCTGCAGCACTTGGGAAATGTAAATGTCCAAACTGGCGCCAGTGACTGGAAGGTTTATATTGCTGTCCTGACTTTTCAGAGATGATACTATGGATGTGTGTAGGGAGGCTGAAAACTCTGAAAGAAGTTCCAAGTGCCATCAGGCCTGTGCATGCTTGAAGACTGCCCTTTGGTTGGCAGCAGCTGCCACTATTGAAGTACCATGGTAGCAACCTGCATCATGCCAGTCCACGAAATAAGCAGTCACTTGCTCATTTCTGCAGGAGTCCTGCATGGTGTGTACAGCTAATGCAATTGCCTGCTAACAGAGAGGTCAAAGGTCTGCGTCTACCCAGAGACACCTCAGAAAACTTAGAGATGTGCATCTAAAATGCCAACAAGGGAAATCTTCACAGCATAGTTCTCTGCGGGCTCAGCTCTGGCTCCAGAACAACTGGGATTGTTTTTCATTCGTTTGCTTGTTTTACGTGTTTGGATGACATCTTTGCCATGTTAATATCAACAATATGATTCAGACTTAGCATAGACTCTGTGGGAGAAATGATGAACTGATCCATTCCAGTAAAAATCGCAGGCGAGCAAATCCTCTGAGACAGTTCTATTGGTGCTGTGGGGCCCCCAGGAATGAGAATTCACCTGAGGGAACACCAGAACAAGACCACATCCACTGGGAGCTGTAGAGCATCAAGACAAGTGGGTTGGTCCTCAATTAAGCTGTATGGTGTGAAGAGAAATTCTTACTTACATATCCGTCATTGCTGTATGCCCTGTGGCCATTTCCAATTCATAGCACTCCTAGAGAACCAAGTTGAACGGTCCCATCAAGCCTTCTAAATTATCATCTGTATGGGAGCTGATTTGACAGTCTTTGCTCCGATGGAGCCCAAAAGGGGGTTCTCATCACAGATCACTTGGTTAGCAGCAGAGTTGCTACACTACAGCAATAGGGTTCCACATTAGATGTTCCATATTTTTTTTATGCTGTTCACTAACTCACTGAAGATCCTGTCACTCAAAGTGTAAACCTTTGGAAGAAATTGAGTAAAGTCCTAATCCAAACTACATCAGGTCAGTCAAGGCTTTCACCCTGAATCTTGTGTCTTTTAGACTGCTATCACATTTGCTGTCTACCTTCCTGGGCTTGGGGTTTTCCCATCTTGAGCCTTTGTAGTTCTTCCCACTGCAGGAAGACGTTTCCACCTCTTTCCCCTGGCGCTTTTTCAGTTGTCTGTTCTCTGCTGAACTCCATTCTCCTCTGAAGCCATTCAGCCTCACGCCCTTCCCTATAGGAATGCCCTGTCTCATTGCCTGTATACTTACCCAGCGCACCTAGCAACACTCAAACTAACTTCACGAACTCTTGCTTTTGTCTCCTGCCTCTCTTTTGTTTTCAACTGACATCCCCGCTTGCAGCAAACAGTTGATAACAAAGAGTAAGTTGTCCCTAAACACTAGTTGAGTTCATTTCAAATATATCTCAGTTCCTTCTAGATCACTTTGCTCCCCTTAGCATCACAAATTCCTAGACCATTTCCTAAGGATACGTCCCAGTAAATATTTGCTGAATGGATTTCTCAAAATCTCAGTTCCACTAGACCACACACCATCAGTCTAACAATCAGTTTGCAAACATTTGTGTGCACATTTTTTGAAAGTCAGTGTCCTGGTGGGTATGATTTCACCAATAATGAGGTAATGAGAATAGGAAGGGAAAGAATAAACTAAGAATATTTCCCTGTAATGGAAAGACAGGGAGAAGAATGCCTGCCATGTTCTTAGGATGGAGAAACATAAACTATTGATTATAATGATTTCTTATTAAGTATGTATTTGAATTTTAAAAATTTATAGTGCTAATCACACACTAGAAATTAACTGCACAATTAAACTAAGATGAAAAATGATCGTCTGTTGAGGTGTTACATTCATGATATTTCTTACATTTAATTGCTAAACAAAGAAGGACAAATAAGTGCTTGCTCTTGCTCTCTCTCTTCTCTCTTGATCAAAATAGAGAAGACCTGATTTTAACATTCAAGAAACCAAACCCAGAAATGGGACTTTTAGTTACCATGGATCATTTAACTACTTAAATTTTGCCTGCTTCCATTTTCTTACAGTAAACTTCCATTTTAATGTGGGTAATAAAATGACTTTCTAAAAGTAAGAAGTATGAGTCCCTAGTAGATGGTAAAATATCACCCCTACAGGCAGAGTTTTCAAAGGCTTCACATGCTTATGTCTTCCGTACTTCCACAATCCCTATGAACAGAATCTCCTAACATATTTTGTTTGTGAGGCAACCTCTGACCCCATGGAATTAATACTATATTTTAAACTAGTGGGGGAAAAATTCTCTCTAAGCATTTGTAGCAGCATGGCTGGTGTATAAAGCCCTTATAATGTATTTTTTGAACTGCTGGGAGTTACTATATTGGATGTTTGATGTACCCATTCTGTTTTGCTTTCTCTGAAATAATTCATTTGCCTTCTAAATGGAATCATGAAAATACTTAATAAAAATGGTAATACGTCCAAGGGCACATGGTTATGAGGGAAGGATTGATGTAGAGAAAGTTTTAGTGAGTGAACTTCGGGGGTGGTGGATGGAGACTGAAGGAGGGGCTGGGTATTCATTCAGTGAGAGGCGACCTCCTGATATTCCTCTTTTGAGGCATATTGAGTTATGGCCACGATGTTTTGTAAATATTATCTGGGGCTAATGTGTCTTTCCTTGTGGATCTTTCATAACCAGCCACAAGGCATTCTGACTATCACTACTCTTAACCCAGGGAAGAGTGGTGACGACATCAGCTTCCATGATACCAACAGGAGTGAAAAGTCTCATCCCCCACCCTCCACCCCCCCACCCCCCGCCGAGAGAGGGCTGTAATTTCAAATCAGTGACCTTGTGCCTTGTGGAGCTTCCCAGCCCAACCCATAGGAGAAGTAAAAGATAAGTATACATCATCAAACTCTGTGCCTCTCAGACTCAGAGTGGGAATGTAGGTTAGAGGAATTCATAGTCACACCTCCCGGAAGCTTCCTTTGCCCACAGTTCCTCTTCCATGACCACGGTGCTTGGTTTAAATGATCTCCTAGAAAACTGCACTCAAACAAGCAGTTAACTTATGGTCACAAAGTTAATTACTTTTGTGCTATACAAAGGCTTAGGGAACTGGTTCACAGGCCCTGCCAGCCTCAACGTTACCAGGGGTCCACTGGAGTGAGTGACACTTAGAGTCGACTCTGATTGTATCTCTCTGCAGAGAAGACAATTAGGCCACTTGGCTTTGATTGAAAGATGACACTCCCACTCTTGAGGTTGCCGGTCTAAGGACTGAAGGCAGAGAATGGATTGCCATATATTTGAGGAGATACAAAAAGACTTTAATTGGGTCATACTGCATGTAAACATGTGTTAACTTTTCAGAATTACCTAGAGCTAGTCTTAAACCAAACTTCCTGCCACTAGGAGAAAACGACTCATTCAACACTATAAAGTGAGGAAGATCTGCCCCAGTGGGTTTCTGAGACTGTAACTCTTTATGTGAAAGGCTGATATGATGGCTGCAAACAGCTGACCTTTTGATTAGCAGCCCGATGTCTAGCAACTACTCCATCGGGGCTTCCACTGAATTTTGGTATCCAGGCAAACTTTGTGGAGATAAAATCAGGGAGGTGGGGAGGGGGGCGCAGAGAGGAGCCAGGAATCAGAATTGTAAACAAATTAAGTTGATTATTTCTGGTAATTATTTAGTTAGGAACATTAGTTGGGGAAGGGGATGGTCTCTTCTTTGAAAGGCCATCTGTGAAAGCAGTATTCATGACATCAACAAATTATCAGGAGAAAGCCCAAAGGTAATGAGAGTGCAAGAAACTCACGATAAAAAATGAATTAATTAAAAAAGATGCTTGGGCTGAGGCCCGATGGTGTAGTGGTTGTGTGCAGGACTGCGGACCACTGGGTTGGCAGTTCAAATCCAGCAGCAGCCCTCCAGGAGCAAGGCTGGGCCTCCCACAACCACCAGAGGGCAGTGATGCCCCCCCCCAAAAGTTAAGCTCATGATCATCATAGCTTCTATCAACAATTCTTAAGTGTTTTTGCCTCGGGATGCCTTTACAGAGATCACAGATTTGAAGACCTAAAGTTTTTTTCTTTATATAGGCAACATTTATCAATATTTCCCATTTTTGAAATTTAACTTAAAATTAAAAAAATAATTATGGATATCACTAGAATGAACTATTTTACATTTGATCACAAGTTAACTAAAGAAAGCATATTTTAATAAAAATAAGCTATTTTTCTAAAACTGAAGCGTGGTATGAAGAGTTGCATTGTTCAACAGTTTGGCCAGTCTCTTTAATGGGTGGGTTCATAGAATACAGCTGGATTGTTGCATTGCTTCTGCATTCAGTGCATTGTGTACTCACAAATCATTTGCTCTCTGGAACCCCCAATATACTCAATGAAAAATAGAAGTGAAAGGGGCCAAGATAATTTTTGCATTGCTATGAAAATATACAGGATCTTACTGACTTTAGGTTGCTTTCAAGGACCCTCACATAATGGTTGCACAACCACCTTATAAGTACAAGGAGCATAATACTATGATCATTATCCCCGTTTTACAAGGGAGAAAACCGAGGCTTCAATCAATGACATCACAGACAGGCAGAGCGGAGGCTATGCCCAGCTTCCAGCACCTAAGACATTAGCTCTGGGTTCTCCGCTGCTACAGGTTATAAAAGCCTTAGTCAGAAGCTAGGCAAGGGGCCCAGGAGCCCTGGTGGAATAGTGGGTGAAGAGTTGGGCTGTGAACAACTAGTCAGCAGTTGGTTCGAAACCACCTGCAGCTCTGCTGGAGAACCAGGATGCCTGTAGAAAGCGACTGTCATCGAGTGGCTGATGACTTGCACTTTCCATATGTAGGACGGAAAGAGCGAGCCCACCTTTCTCCCGCAGTGCCCCTGGGGACCCTAAACTGCTGACATTGCAGAGAGCAGCCCGTGATGTATACCAAGAGAGCTTCTCTTCTACAGTGGTACAGGCAATTCTGCCTTGTTGTCTAAGATGTCAATAGACCAGAATCGACTTGATGGCAGTCAGGGGGTCAGTGAACAAGTCAGTCCTGGAGGTGGACAGTCAGGTTGTCTCTCTTTTTCTGCTCTTAGACCCAGAGGTGTTTCCCGGGTTTGATTTGATCTACTCAGGAATGGTAGAGTGGATTCAATTTCTAAAATGAAGCAAATCTTAGGCAGAAAACATCCATACCCACTTAAAACCCTGAGTGACAAAACAAGACTGGTGGGGTGGGGAGGCCCTCTTTAATTTGCTCACCAGCTGTATTTGAGGTAGGAAGGTATCCTCCACCCCCTTTTAATGTCTCTTTTCCACTGGGACTATTTCACCAGAAACAAATGCCCTCAGTGGACCCACATTCACAAATGCATGGACCCCATTGCAATGGTTTCCAATGAACCACATGCACCATAGATGTTACTATTAATATATCTTTCAGAAATGCGCTCTGAATGCACAGTGGCTAACCTATGAAACCAAGCAGCTTTTTCAGAGTGAGAAACACGAGGCAATAGACTTTGGAGAAGATTTGCAGTCTTGGAAGGTGTATGGGGCTCCTCAAGAACCAACACAAGGAAAACAGGCACACCCCGATGAAACATCACCAACCTTTAGAAGTTGCTAGGTCCCCAAACTTAAAACCCCTTAAAATGTAATACACAGATTTTATATGTCTGTGCTATTTTAGGCAAGTTTTCCTGAACTTAATGTTACATTTTCAGACAAGTTTTCCTGATCTTGACAAAATAAGGTTAACTATTTCTAAAACTAGTACCAAGGGGTGATTGTCTCTTTCTTGTTTAACCAATTAATGTTGCTTTTGTTGCATGATGACTAGACAACAACAATAACAAAAAAGAACCTTTATTATGAGGTCATTTGTCTAACTCAAGTAACCGATGACTTTCAGCTCCGCAAAAAGAAATCATCAGACTTTGTGGCAAAACCTTCTTGTCTTGCTCTCCAGTTACTGACAGAGCATCTCCCTCTGTCCTATAAAGAGAGAAGATGAAAACACGGGCAAAGACTCATTCTTAAAGTTGGGAAGACCTTGAGAGGTGAGTATAGGCCATTGCTGAGAAAGGAGATCAGCACTGAAGAAGTTAAGCCATGTCTGATCTCTCTCTCTCTCTCTCTCTCTCTCTCTCTCTCTCTCTCTCTCTCCTCACATCTTAACCAAAGAATCATTTCGATCTCTAAGCTGTTTCTAATTAGGTGTTAATGACCTCAGAGTTGTGTGAGTTTACCAGGTTCTGTACCTCATTTGATTTCCCCCTTGGGCTAAAATAATACCAAGAGGACTGAAATGAAGATAAAATACACCTCTATGGTCCCAATGGTTATTGGATCAGAGATATATAAATACAGAGAAGTCCAGAGGGAAAGATTATTATTAACATTCGTTCTATGACCTATGCTAACCAAGAAATGAAAGTAATTATAGTGCTTTTGAGTGCTGGGTGAGGGGGCCTTGTACTCTAAATCATGAATGGAATGCAGAGATGTGCACTGGAGAGGCAAGAGGTTTGGGGCTAATGGCTCCTCTCTATAGAAGAAACCTAATAAAACCATGCACAGTCCCTGTAATTGTCAGAAAAATAATATTTTCCCCGAGGTAAAAAAACCCACACTTATTAACCTTCATGACAAGAATGAGAAAATAATTGTGTAAGAAAAAATGTATTATATGTATTATATATGGTGCCTCATAGCAAAATTCGACCGTATCTAAGAGCTTGCTAAAGCAATTTTATACAGGAATTGGAGTAAATTTCAAAGGATAATTTTGTCTTTTAATCGATGACTATGTTGTAAATGAACTAATATTAGTGTTACTGTCTGCACCCGAGCAACCCCAGTTCCCTCTTTGTGAATGAGGGAGCATGAAGCAAATATTTCATCTTTTAGCGATCCTCAGTACAGCATTTTATTTATTTGCATTTTAAAGTTTACACTCATTATAATTCTATAATTGGCAATGCCTCAAACCAAAGACTCATTTGGTGGTTAAAAAAAAAAATCTCAACAGATTTTAGCCAAGGATTA
This sequence comes from Nesogale talazaci, assembly GCA_004026705.1. Lineage (NCBI taxonomy): Eukaryota > Metazoa > Chordata > Mammalia > Afrosoricida > Tenrecidae > Nesogale > Nesogale talazaci. The sequence goes on from PVJH01004976.1 coordinate 91,397, forward strand.
AGAGGAAAAAGAGTTATAAAACAAAACTTCAAATGTTGTAAAACAAGATGAGTCATTTTCAAATGCTGTTAAATACATAAACCTTGAACAGATTCAGAAAACGGCTTCAAAACAAGTGACCTGGAAATGGTTTCAAGAGGAAGGGATGGTGTTCTGGGTCTGGAGAAAAAGAGCAAGAGATAGGACAAAAATCCTGACAATATCCTACTATCATATATTGACGAGGCTGGCCAGTCACCATGATTCAAATGAAGTAATTCACTTTGAACTAACTCTAGTTGACTCCTCTAATGTGCCTGAGGATTGTCTATGGCAAGCCCAGAGGAAATCTTTTGTGCTTCAGTTAGCAATAAAGCTTAGAAATCATTATTCCTTCCACGATGAACACAGATAACAGAGGAAAATAGAAGTGTGTGGGCTCTCAGACATTCAGTCCACAGCAGAAAAGCGTTGCTGCTCAGTCTTCAGTGAGGTTTTCATATGGGTGCCAATTTATGCAAAACCTCATAAAGTCTTTCCTAAATTAAAAACAAAAAATGAAACCTCAAGGCCCTCCATTGAATTTCGGCTACTGACGTAGTAGCAAAGCCTGTGCTTAGGATGGGGCCACATGATCGATACTGACAAAGGTAACTTCCTGACCAACAAAGCCCATGGCTGAGATGATACTTGTTAAGTAACACTTGAGATCAACCCTCTTTTGAGCCTTTCAAACTGAGTTGTCCACCTGCTGCTGCATGCCGTTTTCTTTTTCCCTTTTCAGAAAAACCCAACAGTCTGCTAAGAACAGATGTTTCACAGTCTTTGTCTGGAAGAATGGGGATAGAATGCAGAAGCTCCTAAAATTCTTGTCCGCCACTTTTCTCCCTGTTTTCCATACTGGGGTGCCTTGTGAAGCTGGAATATCTGGTGCCAGTGTTCCAAGTGCCAGCAGGGTTGCCGATGGTGGACAGGTTTCACACTGGGAGAATGACCTAGAAACCTAGTTCTGAACAACGGAACAGTGGAAAACGTATGAATAGCAGCAGAACGTTGTCTAATCTCCTGCCAGAAGGTGAACCCCTCAGGTTGAAAGGCACACAAAATACATATGGGGAACAGCTGCCTCCCCAAAGTGGGGTCAACCTAGACGTGAATAGTGTAAAGATTCTGACTCCAGGACCTCCATTTCCTGATATGACCAGAGGCAAAATGAGAAGGGAAAACAGCAAAGGTCCACCAATAATTGGAACATAGAACATAACAGGTATGAATGAGCTTATGTGTGTGGCTATCTTACAGGGCAACTATTGGTCTCTCAGCATCAAAAGGCAAGAGGGCAATGAAAATCAAGAGACATGTAAAAAAAAAATCACTCCAAGCATTCATGGATGATAAAAACACCAGTAAGAAGCAGAACTCAAGATTATAAAAGCCCAGGTGACCGGAACAATCGACAACTAGAAAACAACATTTGTGTCAATTTCAAAGGAAGGTGACCCCACAGAATGTGAATCACAGTGATTGTAATCAAAGAATGATGGCATGGAATGTACTATCGTAGTCCCATCGCATGCAAGTAAAACTGTGCTAAAAGTACTGCAAAGGGTTGTAGCAGGACATCGACAGGGAACTGTCTGTAATTCAAGACTGATTCTGAGGATGATGGGAATGGAGGATATCATTGCTGATGTCAGCTGGATTTTGCTTGAAAGCAGAGAATTGATCTATGCTTATTTGTGTTTTAACTGGCTTTTGACTGGGTGGGTCATGACAAATGATGAAGAAAATGATAAAGGATGGGAATTCAATAGCACTTATTTGTGCTCTCATGAAATGGGTACATGCCAGGAGGCAGTCCTTCACAGGGAACAAGGGGACACTGCATGGTTTAATAGTAGGAACATAGTATCCAAGCTTGTAGTCTTTTGCCAGATTTATTCCATCTGCATACTGAGCAAACCATCTGTACTTACAGGAGATGAACAATGTAGCCACATTATCTTAGGGGAGGACATCTCCGTAACAACCCCAGGTATGCAGATGACTGGCAACCTTACTTTTTGGAAGCAAAGAAGACATAAAGCACTTCCTGATAAAGATCAAAGAGGACAGCCTTCCATAAGAATCACGCCACATTGGCTGAGCCCCGGTGGCGAAGTGGTTGGGCACGGGACTGCGGCCCACTGGGACGGAGGTTCGATTCCAGCTCCACGGAGCAAAGGCTGGGCCTCCTACTCCCACCACGTGAGGGCAGTGATGCCCCCCCAAAAAACAAACAAACAAAACAAAACAAAAAAAAAGAATCACGCCACACTGTGAAAGGAACTAATCTCACAACTGGACTAATAGACAATGTTATGATCAATGGAGAAACGGTTGAAATGGTCAAAGATTCAGCTTGTTTGGATCCACAATCTATGCCCATGAAGCAGTAGCTAACAAAGCAAGTGACATATTTCATCAGCATAAGGAAGGCTAACATAGCGTTCAAGAGCAAACAGGCCACTTTGAGGACTAAGATGTACCAGACTCAAGCCATGGTATTTTCAGTCATCTTATAGGCATGCAAAAGCAAGACAATGTGTAAGGAAGATGAGAAAAGAAGAAGTGAAGTGTGGTACTGGTGCAGAATATTAAATGTACCAGGGGTTGCCAGCAGGACAAACAAATGTCTCTTGGAAGAACAGTGTGAATGTTACTTAGCAGCAAGATGGAACTTTGAGTTTGCTATCAGGAGGGCCCAGACCCTGGCTAGGAACGTCGTTCTTGGTAAAACAGAGTGTCAGCAGAAGAGAGGAAGAAGCTCAGGGAGACGGCGTGACACGGTGACTGTCACGACAAAGACACCCGAGCAACAACTGTGACCACAGGGCAGGATTAAGCCGGGCTTCATTCTGTTACACAGCCGGGTGCTCCGGGTCAGACCTGATTTGTTAGAACCGAAAAATACCAAACCAGGAGCCCTGGTAGAGGAGTGGTGATGAGCTGGGCTGTGATCCACAGGGTCCACAGTTCAAATGCACCAGACGCTCTGGGGTGGGCTTTCTACTTTCATAAATAGCTGCAGTCTCCCAAACCCAGCGTGGACTCCGTGAGTAATAGATGCTGGCAGCAACTGAAACAGCAGGATCGGTGCCTTGAGAGCGTGTCGTTTCCATTCACACGATGTGCACCTATCAGAGCACCGACGCTGGATTACAATAGGATTTAAAAGACACGAAGAAAGGAGGGGTGCGGAGCGCGGGTAGGAGAAAGAAAGGAAACCTGCTTAACATCCGGCTTCCCCTTCCCCTGCAGTTATTTATGAGTCAATTTTACTGCATATTTTCACAAGTTAGGCATAGTGTCACAACACTCATTCCTACAATTTTAGAAGCAGAAATGAATTGTGTGTCTGTTCTTCAGGGGGATAAATGCCTTCCGCTTTCATGCTTTCATGCTACTGTGTAAAAGACAGCGAGCTGTGGTACATGAAACCAGTTTTAAAAGCTTAATATAACTATACTAGGTTGACAAAGTTTGGGATTACAATTCAGTCACGCATGCAAAAACTGTAATAAATGAATGAAAATGCTTGTTATGGGTCATTTCGACTTTAATAGTACCTTTGTGCTACAGAATCCAAAGAGCAAGTCATTTTACACACGCCTCACGAATGAAATAACATTAGGCTTCCAGGAACCTAATGTCACACAACTAGCTCAGAATGAGGCCTGTGCCCTGGATTTATTTCATGCAAACTCAGGGCGTGTAGCGACAACGTATCACTCAGAGACAAGACGCCATTTAAAGCTGCTGCAACATTGATATTGCGGTTCCTCTCCATGTTTCAGCGCAATAGAGATTTGCTTTTTTCACTTCACATAAAGTCTTCCACTAGCTCAAGCCTTCTAATAAATTGCAAACTCTGTAACAATATATCTTCCATTATGCCGCTTGTTACTTTACTAAGACAGGAAATTAAAGCAATAAAACACTTTCAAAGTGATCGGGTACACGCACAGTCGTTTTTCTTATGCTCTAGTATTATTCTTCAAAAGACCTTTTATGATACTAATATTAAATTCTTTGAAGTCTGAAGAATCTGTTGAAAGTGTTGACTTTCTTAAGATATAGCGCTCCAGCGTTGCATCTACTCATGCATGTATTAACGTGGGATATGTGGGAGAAAATTTTAAAACACAACAGACGCGCTGGTTAAATAATATATGACCAGATACATTTCAAATCCACATTAGAGAGCCCATTGTGTGGAAATTTGATTGAATGCTCAGGAAAATCTATTTTGCTTTTTCTCACCTTATGTAACCAAATGCACAACATATGTGGCCATTCATATGGTAACTGCAAACCGAAGCACAGAGCACCAGACAAATACCATAATGGTCACTTACGCAGCAACTCACATAAAGGAAATTGAATCAGACTTCGGAGCCTGTGCATTCTTTATTAACCTCCTCGAGAAATGTCAGGCAACTGCTCTTTTAATGGTAAGAGCACTGTTAGAGAAAGACGGAAGGAGACGCGCAAAAACCTGCAATATCATCTAGGCGGTATAATAGGCAATTGTATTAAAAACCTGAAAGTGATGAGGAAAAAAGCCCTCTTCACTGGCCATCCTGGGGGTAGCTGAAGGTGGGCATGTGTGTCTTATTTTTTCAGCATTTTGATAGCGTTAAGACTTTCTAGCCATCTTATGAAAAAATCCGTGGAAGAAAAAAAATGAACTGCTAAGAACCAAGTTTCCTGGAAGTGTATAGCAAAAAAGGAGAACTCAGTAGAGTCCTTGCCCCTGCCTGTCTTCCCTCTTTCCTCTCTCTGTCTCAACCCCCTCTTTTTCCTCCCCCCTCTTTTATTTTTCTGCAAAGGTTTGCAAAAATAAATAAATAATGAAGAATGAGCAGCCTTCCCCCAGGACAAAACAAAACCCCATTTCCCATTAGGTTAAATTGCAGAGTTGCTTAAGCAAGGCAGGAATTCTCTTCTTTTTTCAGACAACCACCCCCCCCCAACCCAAACCATTGATTTCTTTTTCGAGGTGTCATTTTAAACAACTGCTATTTAGCAGGTGTGAGTGTTCCAATTAAATGGCAAACGCTTTTTGAGGCTGTACTAAGCGCCTTTACAATGTCAGGCTCCATCCCCATCCAGTCCCTTCCCTCGCTCAGCTGATGAGGGTCAGCACTTTAAAATGAGAAAACGAAGCCCTTGAACCCCTTGTCACAGCTAGATACACACTTGCTAACATTAAAGGATCTTTCACACACCAAAGCGGAGTCAAACTGAGCCTGCATGCTGCTAATTTACTTCAGTTCTTTACCAATCCCTATGCCTGTCTCAGAAATATCTTTTTGATATATTTTTTGAAACATTGTCCTGAATTTCCAGTGATAAAATTAGCTGGTCCAATCGGGAGCATTAGTCCTCAATAACTTATGTTTCCCTTCTCAACTGACACAGTTCCTCTCTGCTGGAATTCCAAAGCAATCAACTACCTGGGGATACTTTTCCCCAGAGACCTTTCTTAGCACACTATATCAATTAACACAAAAGCAATTTTGGACCCCCTCCAATACACCGCACCACCATCTGGTCTCCCTGGAACCTCATGCAGAGGGGCAGATTTCAATTTGTCAAAACAATGCAAATTCCCCAAATTATTTTCAAATTATGCATGTTTACTTTAATGTGGTACTCATTCATTGTTTAAAAGGTATTTTTACAAATTCCTCCAAACTGTTTCCCAAACTTGCATTTTCTCTCACCTTCAATCCATTAGACATTGGGGTTGTCGAAAAAAAATCCGAAAAATTAACTCAAAAGAAATAAGAGACTGTAAAATTAAAAAACCCAGGGCAATAACAAATTGGCCACAGTGTTAACACTCCCACAAGCTTGCTTGCCAAGTGTCCAGTAGTTAATTTGGAAATACAATTTTTAGGCAGCAAAATATTGGCATTGTTCAAGAGGCACCAAGAGGACTTTGCATCAAATAAATGCAAGATGAGCACAAGAAAAATTTCTCCAAATGCCACTATTTATCAGTCTTTTCCTTTAGGACTTTGGAAATTCCTGGGAGTATTAAGAAATTAAGTGTTTTTTTTTTTAATTCCTGATCATGAGCTGATTTTCCAGTTGAATTTGACTGTGACCTTGCAAACAATTTGATAGGACTAGAAATGGCAGGAAAGAGCTAGAGCCAGTGTACATGCCCACAGCTATATGCTTATATTTAATTTGAAATGTTAATAAGCAAAATTCAGAAAGTTTAGTTCCTTAGCCATACTAACCACATGTCAAGTGCTCAACAACAACTCTGACCTAGGGATTCCAGCAATTGCACAGGTAGAGAAGACTGTCATCATTGGAGAAAGTTCTATGGGATGACACTATGGTGGACAATCATGGGAGGTTCCAGGGCGAGTGCAAAAAGTTAACTCCATTTTTTCATACTTGTGGAGTGCAGGAAGCCTTTTTCATTAGCATGGAACATACCTGAAAGATGAGAACATTTTATTCCACTCAGTTTTATGAAATTGGACAGCTGTATTTTATGATATAAATTGATTTGGACCCACTAGAAGCCATTCTTGCTTCTATTGGTAACCAACCTCTCCTGTTAGACCACATTCTGTGAATAACCACATTTTATCCCTAGTTCTGAGTAATGACCCAGAGCTAACTGACTAGGGCCATGCATTGTGTCATACACAGAAATTCATTAAAATTGTTCCATGCATAAAAAAGAGCCAAGCACATGCTATTAGAGATCATCTGGCCCTCTGTTTGAGCAATAGGAACCAGGTGCTATCAAAAACACATTAGACCAGTAGATGGGCAAATATTTTGATACACACTTACACACACACACTCACACACACATACACACACTCAGGGTCAGAGAAAATAGTAGAAACAGAGGACCTAAGAGACTGTTTTATCAATTTACACTACATGGAGGCACTCATTCAAATCTCCTCATGTGTTCAGTCAGTTTTCCACCTGCTTAATGAAATTCTTCCCATTCTCATGTTGTCTGTAATCGTTTCTCTCATCAAATAATACACACACATACCCGTACACACACAGATGAAGTGTATAACCGAGGTCTAAAAGTTCTACGCCAAGGATCCCACGGTATCCCAGGAAGAGAGAGGAACACCGGCATGAAGGAGACAAGTCACAGAACTGAGCAATGGAAAGCACAGGAGGGCAGTGTGGTGGCCCAGCAGCAAGGGAAGTGAGCAGTTGTGAAACAGCGAGAAGCAGAGACAAGATGCGGGGTTTGGATTTCATTTTACTTGCCGTGAGAAAACATCAAATAATTATAATTACTAAGGTGAGTTGTTTGGCTGTGCCAAAAGAATGGAGACATAAAGACATCACCTATTTGCTAAACCCACAGAAAGCAGGTGAACGCAGAGAGTACACACTTGGAGTTGAATAAGAGGACCTTGAAATTGAGGTTTGCCCTGCATGCCTGGTTGGATAGGGGTACTCTTTGCCTGAATGAGAAGTTGAGGAAGGGAAATAGGAGGGTGAGAATACCTCCACACAGCAGTACCCCCAGGTCATTTGATGAAAATGATAATGTGACCGTCCAAATTAAATCCAAACTTACAAATGAATTCTACATTCTTAGAGTTGGAAATTGCCCTGAGGACACATTGAGTCAAAAATTTAACTTATGTTTGAATCCCATAGGCATGATACTATGAAAAGATTTTAACTGCTAGCTTGTTTTTGGACAATTAGGGTACTACTTATTAGATTATAATAATGTTCCAAAAATACCACTTTTTTGATGAAAGTTTGATTCTATTCTAGTACTTTTCTAGCACTTTTTCTTTATAGGCTTTCTCCTATGCTTGAGCATATTTGATTTTATTATGCATTATGTTGTGCTTACTTTTTTCTGTGTCTACCCAAATTTCTGTGATTCTTTCCTTATCTCAGTGGTTCTCAACCTGTGGGCTGCGATCCCTTTGGGGGTCAAACGACCCTTTCACAGGGTCCATAAGAGAACACATATTTCTGATGGTTTTAGGAACTGAGACACTGCTTCTCTATCTATCCCCAGATGGATCCGCACACACGCAGATATATCTACACATGAGTACCCAATGTGAAGACTGTTACCCTTGCTTTACCCTGCCTCAAGACAGGGTTCTTATTTTTCATTCAAAATAAATATTTCACAATATATAATAATATATTGCTTTGTGATTAATCACTATGATTGAATGGTGTTCAATTTGTAACAGTGAAAATATATCCTGCATATCCGATATTTACATGACGACTCATGACAGTAGCAAAATGACAATTGTGAAGTTGCAACAGAAATAATTTTAAGGTTGGGGGTCACCACAACATGAGGAGTTGTATGAAGGGGTCACATAATTAGGAAGGTTAAGAACCACTGCCTTACCTCATTATCAAATAGGGTTAGGTAGTGCTGGATAATCCATTTGAAATGATCTCTAGTTATACCCACCACTATCATTCAGTGGACCCCTACTCCTGGTGCCCATAGGACAAAGAGCGTGTGCCCTATGACATTCTGAGATGGTAATCGATAAATATGCAGAAGAGCTCATCTTTCTCTCAAAGAAAAGCTTCTGGGTTTGGATTGCTAATCCCTATATAATACTCTACACACCAGAGTCTGCTTTGAAGCTATACCATGAAACTGCATAACTATATAATACAATAGTGGTAACAAGAGTCATTAGTTCATAAATGCTGATATGGTCACTAAGTGCTTTGCCTTTGGCTGTTAGTTGAAAGGTTGGTTGTTTGAGCCTACCCAGAGACTTGAAGAGAGATTTAAGGATCTGCTTTGGTAAAGACGACAATCTGGGGAACCTCATGGGGAAGTATGTTCTGTTACATGGGGCCCGTTCACATTGGAGCTACGTCTGCAGTCAAATGCTCTATCCATGAACTGCACTCCTTGGCATTAAAGCTAGTTCTCTGGCAACAAGAAACACAGATGCTTTGGACTAAAACCAAACTTACTGCCAATGGATCGATTCTGACTCAGAAGGACCCTGAAGGACCAGGCTTGATTGAGGATTTTGGAGGCCGTAATCTTTACTGGACCCAAAAGTCTCATCTTCCTTCCACGGGGCTTCTGGTGTGATTGAACTTCTGACCTTGGGGTTAGCAGCACAATGCATTGCCTATTAGGCTACTGGTGCTCCTTTTATCCTTTGCACAGTCTTTCTATCCCATTTTTCAGAGGAGGAAACTAAGGCACAGTGAAGCTTCATGACTTCCCAAGGTGACGCAGAGATGAGATTTGACTGTGAAGGTCTATTTCCGGAATCCACACCTCTGTCGTGTTACCTCTCAAGACCATGTCAGCACTTACTTCAGTAAACATTTAGGTAACTATGCAGAGCAATGTCAGACACAGCACAGCCTTATCATCTTACATTTATGCTTGAATGTTAAAACTCCCATGTTCTAATTATTATATTTAACAACTTTCATTTTCCCTCGATGCTTACTTTATACATTTCACATTGTGAGTCCTGATGACATTGACAGTGATTTCTTCTCATTTTTAATTAGCAAATGAAGATAGCAAAACTTCTGCAATGCCCATGCCATCAGAGTCAACTCTAAGGTGAGGAGGTAGCTTCCCACCACCCCATCCCCCACCCCCACCCCTAAACATTTTTGAGGGCCTCTAACTCAGGGGCTCTCTTCAGATAATCTTCTGCTTCTTATCCAGGTTCTCAGCACCAGTCTCTCAGAACAGGACAACCTATTCCATCTTCCCAGTCTCCTGTTTGTTCATGAGATACCAGGAAGGACTCAAGCCTGTCAACGATTGGGAGGATGGCACACACTCGGGTAGGGTTGGTTCTTTGATGTACAAGAGACTGTCATTTATCAGAACCAACTCCAGGGTGTGCAACAACAACAACAATCACAATATACTGTATACTATGGATTGCATCAATTACAAAGAGATATTGGAAAATATCCTTTTGCTAATATTAACCTGGGGAGGAACACACTGGCGGATGCCCCGCCTATCCCTTTCATGTTAAGTGTATGGGGCAGGTGACCTGTGGTGGGAGTTGAGCCACACACTGGCCTGGAAACTCGGAAGTAGGGACACATTTTGGATTTGTCAGTGTGCATGCACCTCTGGAGCTCTGAGGAAACAGGGACATCCTATGTGATGTTCAAAGTGAAAGTGTAAGAGGATGAGGAGAGGGGTGGTTTGGGGAGATGGGATTAAAATTCCCCTGAAGCCAGAAAGACAGTAGAATCCATTTCAAGGAGAGCATGTGGGTGCCAGACTCAAACTGTGGCTTCATCGAGTTCTTAGTAGTTGATTTGTCAGAGGTGAATCCTCAGCTTTTCTGGAATCTACGTCGGGGTAAACTCAGAGTTCCAGCCTTTACTCCTGGGGGCAAGTATCGTAAATCTTCGTACAACCCAGTGACTCCCCTCTAGTTTCAACAGTACAGAGAGGCATCGGGTTTGAAGGGAATCACAATGTCAACAATATATCTTTTCTCACTATGCAAGTGAAATTTCCTGTTGAAGGAGTATCCTAAATGCCTTTTTGTTGTAGGGCACTAATTCTATTCAATTAAAAATCATTGCATTATCTAGGAAGGCCTTCTCATCTTTTAATGAAAACTTCTAAACAATCCCAGGTAACACCAACCTCTAACCACAAGAGTAACTTCTTTAGGTAGGTTGGAGCTATCTTTATTTCTAACCTTCTTGTACACATTTTATTAGTGATGGCAGATTCTCTTTTGAGGTTAGTCCTGAAAACATCATGCTCTGTGATTTCATTTCCAATGGGTATGAAAGTTTTTGAAGACAGGGATTATGTCTTTATTCTCCTTTATACTTTTCAAAGCAGCTTCTGTACTTCCTTGGATGCAGTAGGTGTTTGTTCCACGAGAGGAACCACTTTAACATTTCATTGTTTCAATTGCATTTCGTGGTTAGTGTATTTAAACTTTAGAGGAACTATCTAGGCACCAAATTTCTATGTCCATGCCTTCTGTATTTGCTTCCCTCCTTGGCCCAGCTTTTGCTCTGGGTTAGGAGGTACTTGAAGGGGCTGATGGGATTGCTGTCGTTTTAATTCTCAATTATGTCTCCATTTATTTTTGCCAGTAGGTCATCCCTAGATGAACTGGCTAATGATAACATTATTAAAGATCTAAATTAAAAGTATACTTTCCAGTTTTCTTTTACATCCATAGACATTCCTACACGACAATTAGCGATGTATTAAGACCTTTAACTGGAGTTTTCTGCTCTAAAATATCACATCATGACATATGCAAGATCAGCTGATTGTCTCCACTGAAAATCAAAAAGTTTTACTGCTTCAAGTAGTGCCAGTAAATGAATATCACTATAATTTCAACCACGATGGCATTTTTTGTCATTAAGCGCCTCTTCATTTCCTAGGACTGTGTGTTGAGTCATACAGATAGTTTGGTTCTATCCCTAATAAACACTTGGGGAGTAGCAGGAAATAGCCATTTCAGCAGGTGGCACTGCACATATTTGCAGTTTCTGAACCTCCTTTAGGCAACACAGTTGAAGGCTGCATGATGAATGAGCAACCACTGATTGGTTCTATTGTGCATGTGCAATTCTTCTTCTTCTTTTTAAAAATGTCTAACTTTAGAATGAAGAAGATGATGTTTGGTGATCAAAAGCAGATATCTGGCATATGCATTAAGCTAAAATATGACAATGCCATGTGGCTGGTTAACTTTTTCTGCTTCTTCAGGACTCATGGGATAATAGCAACTTAAAGATAATGTGCATGAAAGAAAAAAACAACCCTCCCTCCTCCCCCCAAAAACAACAATAACGACAATGTAGTTGGGTATGTTGACTTTGAGTGCCTGACACTGGAAACACTTCCAGCAGCAATCCTGAAGAAATATATTTTAATTTGAGGAAAACATTTCCCGAGACTCAATAAACTGTCAACCATCACCTGAGATGATGATCAGCAAATATTTCAATTGTTCAAGATGTAGAATTTTCATTTCATACCTAGAATTAATATAAACTTTACTAACAATGACTCAAAAATTCTTTGCATTCTGGTACAAATGATGATTTAATATGCCAAATATTAACGACAAGGAAGGAAGAACTCTTCAAAAGTTATCACTTCAATAAGAGTTCAGAAAATGTAACTCAAAGCAACTTGAAATGCCACTTTACTTCCATTTGATTGGCAACAATCCTTAGCAAGGGGCAATACTTAATGAATGGTCAGACTGGCAACACCTACATCTCTTTATAGTGTTGTGAGAGTTGAAACTGGTACAATCACATTGAAAACATTTAATGTCATGTTGAGCATTTTCATATCCCACTACCCAGAAATTCCATTTTAAGTAACATTATATTTTGTGTTGTTTTTCATATTATCCAGTGTGTTAAATCTCTTAAAATATATTTCTACCCCAAATGTTTGCATAGGAAAAAGGAGTGAGGAAAGCTGATGGTACCTGGGTTTCAAAAGATATAGCATCTGGGGTCTTAAAGGCTTAAAAGTAAACAAGCAGCCATCTAGCTAAGAAGCAACCAAACACACAAGGAAGAAGTACACCAGTCTGTGTGACCACAAACTATTGAAGGGATCAAATATCAAGTATCAAACAACCAAAAATCATATCATTTTGTGCCCCCCTTCCTGATATGATAGCTGAGGACAAATGTGTGCATAAGCAAAAGTAGTGAAGAAAGCTGATGGTGCCTGGGTTTCAAAAGATATAGCATCTGGGGTCTTAAAGGTTTGAAGGTAAACAAGTGGACATCTAGCTCAGAAGCAACAAAGCACACATGGAAGAAGCAGACCAATCTGTGTGATCATGAGGTGTGGAATAGATCAGGTTTCAGGCATCAAAGAACTAAAAATTATATCCTTATAAATGAGGAGGAGTACAGTTTGGGGTCCCAAACCCCATCTGTAGGTGAAGTGACATCGCCTTACAAAAGGGTTGCAGGGAGGAGATGAGCCAGTCAGGATACAGCATAGCAACAATGAAATGTGCAATATTTTTTTTAGTTCTTAAATCCTTCCTTCCCTCACTCTCACAATTCCAATTCTACCTTACAAATCCAGCTAGACCAGGGGATGTACTCTGGTACAAATTGGAACCAGGAACACAGAGAATCCAGGACAGATGATCCCATCAGAACTAGTGGTAAGATTAGCAATACTGAGAGGGTGAAGGGAAGGTGGGTTAGAAAGGGGGAACCAATTATGAGGATCTGCATAGAACCTCGCCACTGGGGTATGAACAACAGGGAAGTGGGCCAGGGGAGACATCGGACAGTGTAAATTATGACAAAATAATAATAATTAATAAATTATCCAGGGCCCATGGGGGAGGAGAAGAGTCTGAGGGAGGGGAAATATGAGGAACTAATACCAAGAGCTTAAAATAAAAAGAAAATGTTTTGAGAATGATGATGGCAACAAATGTACAAATGCACTTTGCATACAATGGATGTATGGATGGATTGTGATAAGAGTTATATGCACCCCAAATAAAAGCATTAAAAAAAGAAGAAAAAAAACCAACATTGAATTAATTTTTTTTTCATGAACTTAAAAAAAATTGCACACACACAGCCATGAGTAGATAATGTGGCCCAGTAATGTGGAAAAGGGGACATTGCAGATGTCATTCAGTTAAGGACCTCAAGGTGAGATCATCCTAGATGGGTTCTGACCAAAATCCAAGGACAAGTTCCTTGTCATGAAAGCAAGGAGGACAAGGCACACCAAGGAGGAAAGATGACATGAAGACAGAGGCAGAGATTGAAGTGAAGTGTCTACAAGTTGGAAGAGAAGCACAGGGATGATTCTCCTTTAGCTCCCTCAGAAGCAACCAACCTGCTGATGGATTTCATACATCTGACCTCCAGAACTGTGAGAGAGTAAAGGACAGTTGTTCGGGGCCACCAGTGGATGATAAATGATCACTCCGCCATTGAAAAGGCATGTCGGCACCATGGCGAGGAGAAGCTGTTGCTGCTAGCAGACAAAGGTGGCAGGGAGCCCTGCCAGCCCCACAACTGCCCCATTAAGTCACAGACATGGAAACACAAGACTTTGTTTTCTTTCTGTGTTCAGATTATATAAGAAAAAATGATAAGTGAGCTAATAAGAACTAAGGGAGAGAAACTACCAGGTACCTGTCCCCTCACCAAGTCAGAGAGTACAGGAACCAAAGTGAGAGTGAGGTATGTGTGTGTATGTGTGTGTTTGAGACATGGGGAGGATCAGAACCTTGGCTTTTGGCAACCAGAGGAAGAGTGGGTGCATAGGTTACAAAGTCATCATTCCCAATTCCTATAGTCAGGGTCCATGTAGACCAAGTTCTCTAGATACTATGCACAGCCGTCCTTCCCTTTGGGAAGTGCTCAGAATGACTTGAAAGTGTCGAGTCAGGAAAACGAGGACTTGGGGACAGGACTTGCCTGCCCAGGTGGCCAGGGAAGCTTCACTTTGTCCCAGCTTTTGCCCCCTCTACTCTGGGTGCTATAGAAAGTCTGATGTCCAGGGACCCAGTGTGACTCCTTTGACTTTCAGATGGGAAGTTAATTCTTGAAGACAAGAAATGTGAGGTCTGTGGCAGTTGTGGGTGGTAAGTGTAATTGGGTTTATGAATTTCAGGAAAAAATAAAACTTTTTGTTGTAAACTGGGTGAAAATTTATAGAGCATGTCATCAATGTTAAGTCCACTACACTTTGGTTTCATCTAATGCACTGCAGAGGCACGGATGTATCTTCACTCACTCCACTTTCTCCCTCTACTGTCTATTCTTCTTCCTTTCCTAATCCTTGTATGTTGCCATGCAGACATCTATTGGTACTTTTTCCATCTATTGGTACTTAGAGGCAGACTTATAATAAAAATTAAATAATAGCACTTTGTACAATATAAATGCATGGAAACAGCCTCAACATCTACACAAGAACCAAGGAAACCATTGGAGTGGAGGGTCTATTCACATAGTGGGATGCTATGCAGCAATCTGAATAATGAAACCACAACAAAGAACCATTTGGGTTAGTGCTACACTATAACATTTGATGAAAACGCCAGTTCTAGCAGATAAAGCAGAATACGAACTGTGTACAGAATTTTTTAAAATTGAAGCCAAAGAATTATGATTTGTTCTTTCTGAAGAAAACAACAACCAGTCCGTCAGATACCTTAAGACATGCTCAAAATTAGAGAATTTTATGCCTAGCAAAGTTAATCAATCTCATAAATACAGATATTTTATGACACTATTACTATAATGAAAAAAGAGAAAAATGTTTTTCCCATCAATGGATAAGACTGAAGATGCTGATGAGGCCAGGAACAGGGGTTCTGAGGGAGAAGGAAGGGACAGGAAACTAGGGAGGGAGGGTGGGTGGGCCTGAAAAAAGAACAAAAATGAAGCACTGGTCCGGGGGCTTTAGTGGGATTCTGTTACGGATTTGATTTTATGAGATGGCTGGGTCACCAGATAGAATATGTTTCTCTTTAGAAGTATTATATTCCACAAACAAAAAGGAAATGATTTCTGTGTGTGCTTAAAATACAAGGGAGAGAAAGAGCGAGGGAAGAGTCACAACATTGAACCCCCACCCCACCCCAGATTCCTACCCATCAGGTCTGAACATTGCTATAGGTGGCCACAAAGGGAGAAAAAAGCCAAACTGACACAAACATACACATTTGTTTTTAAAAGAAAACAAACAAACAAATAATGGCAAGTCTGTCTAACACCTCATGACACAGGCACAATTGGAGAACATTAAGGCCAGCAAAAGTCAGTCAATTTCATAGTGATAAATATTCAATGATATCTTTATTATAAAGGGAAAGATATTTCACACTGAAGGAATGTACTTTGAAGATGATGAGGAGGCGGGGAAAGTGGACAAGAAGAAAGAACCCCAGGGAATGGGTGTCTGGGTGGTGACAGGGATACTGACCCTGTCAGGAGCAGTTGTCTGAGTCACAGCAAATGGCATCTTTCTCTTTGTGTGTGTTATCCCACAAATCAAGGAGGAAAAAAATGTGTACAATTTTAAAAGTAAAAAATAAATTGTTATTTATTTTACCGTTATTTAATAAACCGTCCTTAGCCATTAGATCTAAAGACTGGTCTGGGTGGTTATAGAAGGAGAAAGAAGTAGAGTTGAAATTGACTTAAGTATTTTTTGTAGCACATGAACTAGATTCAAACAAGAACAAAGATCGACCTTAGGCAACACTTACATATGAGTTAGGAGAGAGGGAATGATAAACCCAAATATGGGCTCATGACCCCTCCAGTCAAGGACTTAGAGGATTGGGGATGGAAGGCCCTTCAGTGTTCATATAAGTTTAATGAATGCTGTGTCTGATGTTGGGGGGTGGTGTTCACGGGTTTCTATACTTCAAGAAATAAATTCGTAAGGCAATAAGCAATATGTTTATAAAGTAAGGATTTATTTATGAAGCAAAATTACTCTAATTTTGTGCAATTGTGTTCAAAGCAGTAGACACGAAGTGTTTCTCAGTGATTAGACCTGGTCTCGTTTTGAGACCACTTACCACAAGGACAGGGACTGGGACCCATCTGATGGCTCCTGAGATCTACTTCTTTAAGGAAAACCCTGTGGGGCAGGTCTATGGGGTCACATGTCACTGCTGTGTCTGCATGTACTGACGGACACACAACAGTAACAGTGCTGAGCAAACTGACACCCCAGACAACCCACTGTGTTGGTTATGTATTTAAAGCTGCTTACATAGGAAGCAGAGCTATTTCAATGATTAGAGAATGTGTGCAAATTATTTAACTGGTTGTAACTTGGGTTCCTCTTATGTAATACCTCACGTGTAGCAAAGAACTACACCATACTATGTGCTGTGTCATTTGGAAGTGTTTCTTTGCACACTCTCATTGGTCATTGAGCCCACAGTGTACCACTGTTGCTCTGTGTCTATTTGTACACTTTCTATATGTTGTATAGATCACTGGCACCCTCTCTTTCCACGGGAGTTTCTCTATCATACATATGGGCACCCCTTTCTTGCTCATATCTCTGGGGTTTCTCTATCATGCATAATGGCATCCCCGTCTACGGGGGCACTTTAAGATAATGAGTCTCTTGGATAAGACATCTCTGCTGAATGTGATGTCTTTATTCTATCTCCACTTGGTAGGAATATTCCATTTGTATGCTTGTTAGCACTTGGAGATAACTAGATCGTCTTGCCCTTGCCTGGCTGCATATACAACCTTTCACCTTACTTGCTACTTTGAACTGCAGTGAATGAGAGAATAAGACGGAAGGAAAAGCTGCCACTGGTGAAATTGTCAACTGGTTAACATAAATGCTTTAAAAAAAGGAGAACCATGTAGGAGATAGAAAATTTTATTTTCATCTCAATTTGCACCACAGGTATAATGAGATTATTATACATGCATTTGAAAAACCCAGATGGTTAAAAATAGAGTCCTGTAATCTCTTGTTACCATAATGCTTTATAAATGGTAAATTGTTTCTTGAATTAATAAGCAAATGGTTACTCTCGTCATGCTGATATTTTCATTCTGGTCAGAATTTCATGGCTATGCTATTATCAGATGTAATCTCTTCAACTTTATAAGCCTTCTAGTTTTTCTTATGCTTGCTATTAATGAAGCCTAGATATGGTAAATATTGACTTTTTGATAAAGGAAAAATGTAACTTAGTTAACACTTAAATTTTGTGGCTTGGATTTTACAGGTTCATTTTTATTATGGCATCTTTTACTTTGTCCTATCTATTGACCAAAATTTTAGCCTCTTATATGGCATGCTTTGTTTTTAACATTTTTTTTCAAGAAGATGAGCAATTCAATTTCTTCTAGGTAGTGAACGAGGGGGGGGGAGGCTTTCTTTGGTATGTTAACGAAAACGCTCTACCACACCCATTATTTCATGCTTCTTTCAGGGGTCTGGACAAGAGATCAGTTAGCTTGGGACAAACCTCAGGAAGATATCAAAGGTGAGCCTTGAGCCCGATTCCTGGAAATCACCGGTAATATCACTGGATATTTCAAGGGCTATCATTCTTAAGATGATGGACATTGAACATCAGGTGGTAAAAGCATAATCACCCCGAGCAGCTCTCTCTGGTATTGGAAAAGGAGAAAGATTCCTGCCCCTCACTCCTCCCAAAACGTGTGTGGTACTTTTGGAGTGAAATGATTGATTAATAGCACCATTAAAATTGAGGCACTTAGAGTTCTCTGTCTGTGCTAATCAAAAAGTACAGTTTTAGTCCTTCCCAGTGTGTTTCTACACACCAGGAACACTGACTGGCTGAGGGAACCAATGGTGAGCTAGTTTACAATGCACCTTCTCTCAGGAGACTCAGTGGTATATCCATTAGGCAATATGTGACATATTTCATCCACAACTGTTAAGGAACATGTAAACGGGATTAAACTATAGCCCTAGACAATATGCTTAAGATGGAGAGAGAGATGTTTCCTCAAAAAGCATTTAGAAAAAAGATAACAGAGGTATTTTACCAGATAAGAAATAAAGAAGAATATAATATCAAAGAGAGGTATAATGTCTCAATTTTTACACATTTTTGAACTTGGATCAGTCTTCCACCCTGTTGCAAATACTTTGGGGTAAAAATTATTTACAACTGAGTGATTTAAGTCACTAAATACGAGGCAATCTACTTTTCTTTAAATAAACGAATAAGTACGTTTTTATTGCTTTGTTTTAGAAGCACTTCTGTTATGAGTCTATGGTTTCACAGGTAAAGCAGGATAAAAAAAATGGAGACTCTTCAGTATGTGTGTGGTATTTAACATTAGGATCTGGATAGAGCTACTTGAGCAGATATGTGGCTAGGGATGGGGAAAAATGACCAAATTTGTAGTTCAGGGAGAAGTACTGACCCGGAAAGTCGGAAGGAAGAAAATATCAGAGAGAAACAAAAGAAACCCACAGTCCCTATAAGTCAGAGACCCCACTCAATGACAGTGAGGCATGGTGCCACACTGTGACTGTTATTAGTTATCTCCTCACAGTCCTGGGTTGCTAACAACATGCAATTTAGTTGCAATTTAATTGGGTATCTAAAATGGGGGAAGATAAAGGCACACAGTTAGAAATTTTCATGACCAGACACACACACACACACACATACACACACACACACACAGAACTTGAAGCAGAGAAGTTAATCCTCCATATATGAAAACAACAATGGCTAGAAGAGTCAGCAAATTGCATACAGGGGCATTGAATCATGTACTATAACTCTACTAGTCAAAGTCTCTGTAACTTCCACCAAACAACCTTTCCCTGCAGGAATCTGTGTAAGAAGGTGGGAAAGACACTGATAGGATTTACCTGTGAGTAACCTTGAGCCGACTGAGAAACAGGAGAGAGGATCTCATACCAGCAAGAGCCTGGAGTGGAGAACTTCCTCCGGACCTGGAGACCCAGGCACAGTGAGCCTGCTGGACTAGAAAGTAGCTTCAACATCAGAGAAACAGCAGCAGAATCAGGAGCCAGAGCTTGAAGAAGATGTGTGCTTTGAGGCAGGAGACTGGCTTATGGACCAGGTGCCTCGGAGCAATTAATTCAGGCTGGGTTCACTCACCCATGAAGCTTGAGTTGAATGCCCTTCAGTTGAGGCTTATTGTGAACTGGCATGCCTTTTGAACATTTGTTAGCAACTCTGAAAGAACTTTGTAAATTACCTTGATAAACAACACAATCCTGAGTATGAATTACAACCTGCTATCATACTTAATAAACCTATTCACCACGGAACATTGTTTGGGAGTTCTGTGTAGGCATTGCAATAGATCATAGGGTCTAGATCAAATAGAGATTATTGTTTCAGATCAAACACAACACATAGTGGGTTATGAATTGGACTACAGTGTGAACCCTCCACATGCTTAGCAGGAGAGAAATGAGACTGCTACCTCAGGGAAGACTTAAAGTCCTGGAAATCTGATGGTGCAGTGTTACTGTGTACTATACAGTTAGTACCAATTGACTCCATGACATTGTGGTTGGGGTTGATGGCTTTTTGTCACAAAATGGAAAAAAAACAAGGATGTGTGTGCACATACAGATTTACAGTCTCAGAAACCAACCGCCAGGAACAGTTCTACTCTGTGCTCTAGTACCATGATGACATGAATTCTGATTTGGATGTGAGTATTTTCCATGGCTTCAAATATCCTATCAATATATGTGAAGGGCCTTCAAAAAGTGTGTGGAGAAATGGAGTTAAGAGGAAATGGAAATTTTCTGTGAGCTTCCTGAAGTCCTTTCTTATTATCTAATCCTTTATCCCCTGTGCTGCCTCATCTACCAAGTTTCAAATGATCTCTTAATTAACTACTGGCTGGCCAGGATTCAGAAAGACTTTTGGTACTCTTCCCATCTGTGGAATTCAAGATGAAACAACATTTACACATATAATGACAACAAAGTTCTGAGTTATCTGATTTTCAAATTTATACCAAATATTATATATTATATATATATGTAATTTAACTCATCATTTTTTTCCTAGCAAAGCACTAAGCTTTTTAGACTACTCGTTCTTGAACTGTTTGGGGTGGGGTATCTCCATGACAAGATAACGCAGCCTAGAGCCCTCTATAAAAAGGCACACACATATACATGTACACGCAGCTATTCGCAAGCATGCTTTATTTCACTCAATCCCATGCCATTTCTATTCCAGCTAAACATTTGAAATCCCACGAAGCATCGGGTCACACTCATTCTTAATTTGTCACCATGGTCTCTTATCAGTCCTGAAATGGAAATGACTCCACGTATGCAACTAAAGCAAAGCTTATCTCAATTCTACAAAAGTCTATTTTTAATGAAGAGGTTACAGTTTGTTCATATAGGAAGCGACTGTGGCCTAACGGAAAATGGGTCAATAATCTTTGAAAGCCATGTTTTGAGGATTTGAGCTTTCATGAAAAAAAGAAAGGCAATCTGTCCTCACAAAGGAATGCAGTGGCAAACAGAATCCAAACTCCCAAGGCTACTTTGTCGTACAAGGAGCGGGGTTGTGGAGGAGCAGGAGAATTCCTAGCCTGTCCTTCCCTGTGTACCCAAGTCAAAGAAGACATAGCAGCAAGGGCTGAATCATTGAGACCATCCGTGTTAACCGCGGAAGGATTACAATCCTGTGTTTCAGTTTGAAAGCCTTCTGAGCAGAAGTAACCTTCAGAAACATTCTGCAGATTTCTGCCTGCTGAGAAACTGAAAGACTTGGTTACTCTTGACACCAGTCTCCAGAAATGTTTTTCCGCAATAAAAAGTCTGCATTATTCTTGCTTTCCAGGCTCTCCTTCCAGAGAAGCAGTTGGGACAAAAGAATGAGTAGATGTTCAGCAGTATCTTATATCAGAACTTCAGAGACTTGAATCAAAAATTATACTTCATTTCGCTACAAATAACAGCCAAAATATCCACGACAGGAACAAAGGCTTCCTGTCAGACTCTTCTGAGAATGGGCTTCCTTTTCTCTAAAAACAAACAGAAATTTTGCCTGTTGTTCAGCCGTGAGCTTTGAGACTCATCCCCTGGAAAGCAACCTTGTACAGTTTTTCATGATCAGGCTTTTGTGTTCGAGCAAATTAAATTTTGAGTACGTTCCAGTCTTTTGAAACCTGTTTTTTTTTTTTGCTTCAAAGGAGAAAAAATGGCCCCTGATCTATTGTATTTTAGGAAAGACAGAGATAAGGAACATTTTGAGCTGTGTTGATTTTGCATGTCTTTTGTGAAACCCTTGCACTGAGATAAAGCTGATACTCAACTAACTGCACATACTTAGAGTGTAAATCTGCTAAGTATTGACCTAAGTTAAACACCCATAAAATCATCACCACAATCAAAATGGTGAACCCTCCTACCACCCCCAAAACTCCCCTCTCATCCTTTATGATTCTGTTTTTCATTCTGCTTCTATCTCTCCAAATGAGTGGGCATTTCCCAAAGCTTAATATAAAGGAATTCATCATGTATGGACTGTTTTTTCTGGCTTGTTTCACTCCAGAGAATTATTTTGAGATTCATCCATATTGTTGTCTATTTCCATAGTCTATTTTGGATAGCAAGTCATATTCCATAGAATAAAAATATGCATGCTTACCACGATTCCTCATTGTATACTCTACAAAGTGAATTCAATTCGATGGCAATGATTTGTTGTTGTTGTTGTTGTTGTTGTTGCTTCTTTGAATTCCATGATTTGCTTACTCATTCACTTCCTGATGGACCCTTTGGTTATTTCTAGTTTGGAGCTATTATAAATAGAGCTGCTATACACATACATGTACAGCACAACATCTGTTACTAGGTAGAGTTCATTCTCTCCGGTGGAATCGCTTAGTGCCTTAGATCATGGAAAGGAAGCAGAAAGCAAGAAGTTATCCTCAAAAATGAGAGCTACCTTCAAGAAGGTGAAAATGGCACAGTAGTCGCCAGAATGGATTCCAGCAAGCCTCTGATTGTGAGGGTGACTCTGGTTTCATTAATATTTTGCTCTTATAGTTGGAGTTTACATCATGGCATCTAGCAGCAATGCTTAAGCTCCTCCCCTAAACTGTGCTCTCCCTTCATCCTCTACACATGGAAGCCTGCTTTGAGCACTCTCAGGCCGCTGGTGAGGCAGTCAGTGATGTGAGACTGCCTTCTCCTTGCTTTTGGTACTGCTTCTTATAGATGGTTTTCTTCATCAGCAACTGTGCAGAAAACAGCAAACAGTTAAATAGGTTTTCATTTCTGTGTTTTCTCTTGAACTGAGGATTTTCCTCTGCGTGGCTTTGTTATTACTAGTCATTTTGTTGACTTGAGTGGGGGGTTGTTTTTCTATGTTTAAAATCCAGGATAGGTAAATCTGAAAAGGCAGTAACAGGATTAATGGTTTCTAAGGGGTAATGTCAGAGGGAAATGGGGACCTAATAACAATGACTACGAGAAAGAAGAAAATGTTTTAAAATTAATTGTGATGGTGATTGTCCATCTCTTCTTAATATGATTGAACTATTAGATTGTATGATATGCGAATTATATGCCAATAAAACTGTTAACAAAGAATTTGATGCCATAGATAAAAAAATAATCTCCTTCAGTTATATTTAGAGATTAGAATTATATCTGATTAAATATATTTTCACTACTCATAAAAATCCTTTTAACTTTTATCTCCCCATTATAGGCCCTTAAAATTCCATGCCTTGACACTCTTAATTTTCAAATCCCATTCACGTTCATGACATCTGTATTGACAATGTTCAATGTTCACCAAAAACCAAACCAAACAAAACACAAAACAAATCGATATAATAATTTCTGGAAAGACTAAGCCTAAAATAGCCTATAAACAAATGTCTCAAATATGATAGCTATGAATCATCAGAATCTACAATAGTAACATAAAAGTAGACATACATATGAGAAAAATTCGGAAAATTCCCATAAAATTATTTACTAAAATGCACCCCCCCCTCCCTTCAGTATTCAGTTCAGCCTCCTTTTTCCAGGCGATTTTGACCAAAGTCATTTGAGACAGATGATGCCTCTGTTCTAAAAATGTTCTAGAGTCGATAATTTCGCAAGCTCCTTTGGTAGTGTTTCAGTGTTTAATCACTCTTACGCTCAAGCCGTTCTTCCTTATGCCTAATATATGATGTCTAAATAATGAAATACACTGAGTAGAATTAGGAGGATAATTTTAACTCTGGTAGCTGCTAGAACTAGACACCTAAACCATTTTTCAGGGAGACACATGGGTCCATTACCCTCCCGATGGGGTCAGAGTCGACAGGCCTGGCCTCTGACCCCCCTTAGAAGTCTATCGTTCTTCCGTTCCGTAGGATATCACCTCTGAAGACCCCGCAGAAATTTCCAAGTTAATCACAAGGAGCTCATTTCACTTCCTCAAAAATTTAATTTCCTTGAATTTGTCACTCTACAAAAAGTCAAATTGTTCCTCTAACATTTCGTTTGCTGTCTTTTGCTCCAACACAAAAGTCAGTCTCTGCTCTACCTAGCTCGAAAGATCAAACCTGTAGCCTTCGCTGGCTTCTGACTCGCGTGGACTCTACACCGTGCCGGGCAGAAAGGAATCGTCCAGTGGGTTTCTAAGGCGGCGATCTCTAGGGAAGCTGCCTGCCACCTATGCTTCCTGCGGGGTCGCTACGGACTTCAAACCCCTGTACTTTGGGCGAACAGTCAACTGCCACTGTGTCCCCAAGATTCCTTCTTCTCTAAAATTATCAGTTTTCCCCAGAGTCATGGGGGTCTAGTTTCAACTAAGAATCTCCAGGATTTCACACATTACCTGGAAGGCGACCCTGACCATCTTCCACCGGAGAGCAGTTGAGGTAATGTTGACAATATTTTCAAAAAGATTCCCACCTCCTTTTATTATACTGCGTAGCGTCGTTTTTCCCTCTACTCAGCGCTTCTGAGGAGCTACAATGAGTGCACGCTTTTATTCTAAAGCTTCTTCGAGGTGTCTGCGAATCCTTTCAAACGGTATTGAGAGACTTAAATGTTAGAAGGCACGACTCCGCGAGCGTCCTGTCCTAGAGTAGGAGAAGTTGAAATGTGTCTGATGTGATGCAAGGGCTTGAGGGCCTGCCGTGCTGGGTCCACGTCAGCCCGCAGCGCATTTTCTTGGGACCGTGAGGGGGACGGAAGGATGCGCCTTCTCCTCTCCTGCCGTCCACGGAGTGGCTGGAGGGGGAGGTGGCTTCCTGGCTGGCATGCTTCGGGCTCTTTCCACTAGATGATGCCTCACTACCACCCTTATGCAGGGCTCCTGGCCTCTGCTCACAGAAGGCATGCCCAGCTTCTTCCACTGGTCTCTAAACGCACAGTCACCCCATAGTCCTGCCTTCAGAGTCTCGAGCCCAGGGCCCATAGGGATGCCTTCCAGGGACCCATGACAGAGGAATCCACTGTGATTGTGTTGATTCTTATGCAAAGGACAGAGCACAGCTGTCCTTTTGCATTTCCTAGGCTGTAACTCTCAAGAGGGGCAGAAAGCCTCATCTTTTCCCAGTAAGTAAGGAGCCTAAAACCACCTGGGTAGGCAGGGATTTTCAGAGGACAATTCGCTCTCACTCTCTCTGTTCTCTCCGGTTGGAACGGGATGTGGAGTTACAGATGCTCCTGAAACAAGGGAGCAGCAAAACAGCCTCTGAGATTTAGGAAATGGCCAATATGCAAATGAATCATCAGGGGACCATGGCCGATGTCAGGGTCAATGGAACATGAATTATGGTTATGCTCCTTACTGGTAGCGGGAATGAGCACATTGTTAAACTTGTCTGTCTCTGAGCAGTTGGTTTAACCTCTCTGTCTCGGTTCCTTCATCTGTAAAAACAGGATCGTGTCAGTCTATGGTGTCTCGAGATGATTCAGAGAGCTATCATGCTATGCCAAAGTAGAAGGTTCGAATGGAAAAAAGTGGGGAGATCTGAAAATTTAGCTTCTGAAAACCAACCAAGCACAGCTCTGCTTGAACAGACTCTGAGTCAGCTGACTTATAGTGAACTCTGGGACAATGGAGAACCTGGACCAACCTCAAAGGTTTCTTACCAGCCTAAGTAATAGAGAAAAAGTCAGCTTAATCCAAGTGTTCACTGTGCTCCTTCCATACAAACAGGAAACCTCAGGGTCAGGACTCTCTGAGTTGACTTGGGGAACTCAAGTCAAATAGAGGGTAGCACAGGTTTTCTTTCAGGATGAGAATGATGCCAGCTTGTACACCATCCATGGAGGAAGAAGGCACCATGGTGTGAATGACAGACAGTCAATGGAGAAACAGTGTCCAACATTAAGCATGGCGAATGGACCTTAAGAAATGGTGTTGCTTTTCTTTAATTGAGAAGAACTCTTCCTTTTCTCTCAGCAGTAGTAATATGGAGAGAGAGAAGAGGAAAGGACCACTTCAGAGAGGAGAGTGCTCTCTATGATTTGGTGTTAAATGACTTGAATTTGAAATATTCTCTTAAATAAAACAGCACTCACCAGCAGGATGGGATGGACATGGATCAAAGGAGAGAATGTACTATGGAGGGCTTGGTCAATTGAATTGAGTCCCCCTCAAATTCTGTAAAAGTCATATGTAAAGACTATGTAAAGTCTACCTGATCTCTATGCCTGGGGTCCTGATCCCATCATCTATGTTGGTCCTCACAACTGGTTTATAAAACAGATAGTATCGAGCCTGGTTTGAGTGGGTCACTTCAAGATGGCAAAGGGGGAAGAAATCCTGAAGCAAGTGCACAGCCAGAAGGGTGTGTAGGGGATCATCATGGTGAACGCGGAAGGCATTTCCATCAAAAGCACCATGGACAATCCCACTCCCACATAGTATGTCAACCTTGTGCACAACTTCACCTTGAAGGCCAGGAGCACTGACCGAGAAACTGACCCCCAAGATGGCCTCACCTTCCTTCGAATTTGTTCTAAGAAAAATGAAATTATGGTTGTACCACATAAAGACTATTTTCTGGTTGTGATTCAGAATCCAATGGAATGAGCTACTCAACTCCTTATGTTAGTCCTTAACTTAATCTCCTTACCCTCAAGCATTAATCATGCCAATCCACTACAGATGGAATCATACACTC